>JAVSBT010345741.1:0-11367 GCA_033118115.1 Pharyngocirrus eroticus
ATTAGAAACAAATGAAAGGAATTATTTAGAAAATATTCCAATAGGTTCTAGAAAAATTATTATTATTATTTCTTGAAAACACTTTCAATAATAAAGAGAGATTGATTGTTAGGCATTTTAGTAACAAAATTAAGTATTCTCAATACATAGTGGGAATATATTTCTAAATTTAAAAGTATGGAACTCTTTGCTTAATTAACGAACCTAAACCTTTGGTTCTAGGATTCAAATAGGTGTATAACAAGAGTAGGATCTTGTCACTAATCACTATCTGATATTATTTTATTATGTTAGACACCTTAGAGATTTTGAGATTTCTACCATTTACTTGATAATGATGTCACTCGGAGAAAAAAAAGTAAATCGACTCTTGTTGTACAGTTTGTTTTTCACAAATCTCTGGAATTTGATTTGTAAAGTCTAATTCTTATAACAGGGGAACCTAATTGGTAGAGTTTTTAAATAAAAAATTCTATAATCTTATTAACTCATTTCTTAAAGTTTATATCTTAATTCTTACATTATTATTTTACGTACTCATTTCCTAAGATTTAATTAAAAAAATCAATCATTGTAACTATAATGAATATATTGGTACACTTTTTCAAACTCTTTATGTCTTTACTTCATGTTCCAAGTTACCTAGCATAAAAGCACTCTAGAGTAAAAATTGCCTCAGTCTCTTTTTGGCAAAAATTAGTTAAGGTATTAGACCTAGTTCCGAGGTCCTAAATGTCTAGCAAATGGGTATTTTAGGAAGCATAAGAGGTGCCCCGAGTAATGCCGAGGCCTCAAACGATTTCCCGACCGGTTTATGGGTCTAATACCAAAGTCTGCCATCCTTTGTGAGAAATCATGTCCCACCTTTTTATTCAGATATCTTCATTTATTTATTTTTTTATTCTAGGATTTATTGGTACTTTAGTGCCGGTGCAAAATTCATTTAATTTGACAAAACCGTGCTCCCCTAAGTTTCCCAAAACCATCAAAAACATTTTTAGCATAATTTGATTTTACTTCTTGTGTATCCTGGTGTTATCTTTCATAGAAATCGTTCTTCTAGATGATTAAAATGACTCGAAAGAAACTGAACTTTTTCCTCATTATCTCCAAATGTCAGAAAAGGATTGAGGCAATTTCTTCCTCTTAAGTGCAATAAGTAAACCAGATATAATTTACACTGTTTTGAATTAGGATTGAGTGTTATTTTTATTTTTATTTTTGTATGTAAATAGCTATAATAGTCATTTACAGAGCTGATATGTTGCTAAGCTTTATGTAATTTTTGTTTGTGAATAAGACATTGAAAATAAATTATAATACACTTATAACTTGAATTGTCTTATAAAAACTATGGATTTTTTTATGATTGTCTACATTTTGATTTTTTTCTTTTATTCTTGACATAATCACTTGTAAAGGCAACTTTTTTTTTCATGTTAGTAAGTAGCATATTAGAAGGAAAATAACCAATCTGATGCAAGTTTAAACAGATAAAAACATGATGTATTAAAGTGCACAGATAGAAAATTAAGAAATGATTACAGAGTACAGAAATAATAAAGTCAAAGGATAAATTATGAAAAGGATCATTATTATTTTATTCAAAAAAACATAAATTTACATCTATCTATCCTTGTGGAAATATTGTGCATAACAAGACATTTGTGCATACAAATGTTTCTGGTAGCAAGCACTACTATCAAAGCTAGCTCCATCTACTGGTAAATGTGGCTAAAGGTACAACAATTATAAGTCATGTTAATAGATTTGTCTATCTATCTTAGTCATTATCTTTGAACATGTTGCAATTTTGCCTAGTGGCTGTCTTCTGAGTAGGCTTTGTTTTCATGTTGGGTCATACCATGTCTTTTCTTAGACAGTTCGTCTAATGAACTGGCTGCAAAATTTTAAAAAGAAATATAAGATGAATGAAAAAATTTAACTACTTGTGAAATGTTCATTGATGTAAAACAATCACAGTTTGTAGTACATATCATGTTCTCACCTTTCTCTGGTTGGTTCTTTTTTCTTCTGACCAAAATGATAACACCAGTAGTCAGGGAAACGGCTGCCAATAATCCAAGAGGGAGGCCAATTTTAAGACCAAGGTTATCATCATGGTGGATTTCTTCACCTGATCAAAAGAAAGGAAATATATAGTATATAGATGTTTATATATCAACGCAACAAGTTCCTGATCGTATCTCCATACTTAAAAGGAATATTGTCAGAATTAAAAAAAAACTCAAATTCGTTGAAACTGACATAGTGGCGCCATCTCACGTTGGCATCCCCTTGGATGTATATGTTATGTGTACTTCATAATATCATAAAAAAGCTAATTACTAAATCAATCCGTTCTAACTACATTTTCTTTAAAGAAAGAGGCATGGAATTTAATTGAGTCCGGCACTTGATCAAATAAATTTTAGTATTATAAAAGTTACACCTGACTCGCTTTTCGGTCTTTTTCATGCTGTTGTTTTTTAACTTACCATAGCATTCCCCAATATCTGTAGCCTCTGTATGATTGGTTGTCATGCCAGCAGGACATGGCAGACATTCTTCCTGTCTCATATTGGGTTGATAAGTTCCTCTTTTACATGGGTAACAGGCATTCCCTTCTTTGTACTGCCCTACTCCACATGCCACTGAAATAAGCAAGTACAAGGAAAACTATAGAGTTTTGGCATGTCATTAGATGTAAATTGTAAGAGAAAAGATATATTTTCATTATAGAGTCTGTTTACAATAGTATCTAGGTCACGACGTAAGACAGCGTGTTTTAAGACGTCCACGTGAATTGATGTAACGTTTGTTTACATTTTACATCAATTTAAAACCAGTGTTGCTTTGACTGCTAATCAGACAAGACTCCTCAGGTGAATAACTGCTGCTTTGGTCTTTGGTGTTTCTATATTCTTTTCTGCTACCAGTCCTACCAGGTTGTACTTGAATGAGAGTCCTTTTAAAACAAGGACTGCTATTGGCTGTGGCTAGACATACTTTTAGAACCAACTATAACCTTTTCATTAGCATTGTAATCATTTTCTGTAATAATTATAGAAATACAGTAAAACAATAACTCAGAAAATCATGTTGCTTGATTTATTTTTTCAAGACGATTACATGTTGTAAAATTGTCAAAAATTGAACAACATGAATTATGCAATTGTCTGTCTTGAGAAAATAAATCAAGCAACATGAATTTCATAGTTATCAGTTGGCAATGGATTATAATGCATTCCTTGTTACATACCACACATTGCGTTAAATCTCATTCCACCCCTACAGTTGAAAGAAGCAGAGAAGTTTGATTCCTTGGTGTCCACTGTGAGCATTTCACCATCTACTTCTACGTCCATGTCTCCACCGTCTGTCTTGTTTTGTATGACAAGTCTGGATACTTCAATATGGACTGACTGGACATAGTATTTCATTAAATTCTCTGGAGTTTCGGCTGTTGAAAAAAAATAAGAAAACATATTAAATGACCATGAGTATTTAAACATATCTATTATCTATCAGAAATATTCCATTCCTGCTTTGTTTAGAGCCTTCTTCACCCAAACAATAATAGATGGAATGCAGTTAAGGATGTCATGAACAATAGTGATAAGTCAAGCAATAAATTCCCTTCAATGGTAAATGTTGGTCACTCAGTGATGAAAAATATAGCATTGACTCTATCTAAAGGTAAAATCTACTATTCCTTGACTGATTGTTGTGTGGCAAATGATAACTATGATACCGACTAAGTCTATTGGCTAGTTAACCATGAGGCTTGGGATGAAATAAGGGAGGTTCCAACATCCTTAATTAAAGCAATATGTCTGTAAAAAGTACCTCTTATAACAATTGGCAAATAGTCAACCCTTTACCTGTTGAATATCCGCCTGCTTTGTTGTTAGCACTCACATCTATGTACACAATGCCAGAATCTGAAGGTGACCTTTTTGACCTTGACCTGTGACCCCCACATGCTTCTAATCGAATTGAATGTTTACAAGTGTTATTCCTTACACATGGAATATTTTCAACAATACTTCTAACTTTCGCTTGGATGGCAGCTGCTTGCTTAGACTGTTTATCTGGGTCACAACTTAAGCCAGGGTAGACCACTTCATAGGTAATAGCTGTTTCCTCTGGGATCTGGACCTCTGCGTGAAAAAAAAAGAGAAGATATGATAAGTAAAACACCAATTGGGTACTGGTAAATTCAGGGTGGCATTGCTGCAATCTTTCCCCAGGTTGTATGCACTTATTTCCAAAGGTTAGAGATCATGTTTTATTCACACAGTTAGCTTTTTTCAGACTCGTCACTGAATATAAATCTGAAAAAAGTTATTTGGTGAATGAAACACATGCAAGATTTTTATCTTTTGAAATAAGCCTATTTATAAATACTTATATTTATACATTTTTATACTTTTTTGGATATCTAGCAAATCTATAGGCCATTTTACCTGTACATTTAGGAGGAATGAAGACATCAGTTCCTGGGATTTGATCCGTCCACACATATCCTGTATCTGGGCCACACGTATAGTTGTCTCTTACATAACGATTCAATGAGAATCCAGACGCACATGTCAGATTACAGACTTTGTCTTCTCCAATCATTTCACAGTTTGCTGTACCATTCTCAGGATTCAGGATTTCTGGACATTCTGTACAGTAAAATAGCAAAAGAATGACCGTTACATAAGTTGGCCTGTAAATGCTTTTATGACATAAATTGCTCATCATTCTCTCCTTAGATATCATACATCTCATGGACTGCATAATATATTACTCTAACTTAATAGAAATTTATGAATTACAGAGGTTTGCAAGTGAAAGGTCATGGACTTCCTAAAATGTTAAAACAATTTGCAACCCCCCCCCCCCAACCTATTAGAAACCACATGTATAGTTAACCATTTGTAAAGACACTAATAAAGATGATATTATTTTAATTTAAAAAAACCTGGAGGCTAATGGTTGATGCACTTCATAACTACACCTAGGACACTCTTACAAATAAATGATGTTTTGTGGTAAAATGGAGTCAACTGCTAATTCATTGGTGCCTTTACATCATCAATTAGTGAGTCTATTTTTCACTTTTAGCTTATGTTAGTGGCAAATAGCAATAACAAAAAGGGATAATTGGTCAATATCCCGATATCAATAAAAACATAAAACATTATAATTATTCATTCCCAAGGTATAATAATTTAGACTTCTTTCTCATTTTTTCTCTGAACAAAAACAAACCTAGACATTCATGAAGTGTGCAATGTTGAATTTTTGAACTGTCACCAAGACAATCCTTCCCACCATGCAATGGTGCTGGATTGTTACAAAATCTTAGTCGTTCCTGCGTTCCTTGACCACAGGTCTTGCTGCAAATTGACCATTCTGACCAATCACTCCAACCTCCATTAACTGTAAAACATGCGCAAAGAAATATCTGTCTGGTTATTTAAAAACTTCTATACGGTTCTGCTTTAATTCATGATTATTTTTCATTTTATTCACATTGGTATAAGAAAAGAATTGGTATAGTTCATGATTATTTTTCATTTAAAAAAAAAAATTGTTTCCTGTTGAGCGCACGGCTTTTTTTTTTCATCCTGACACTTACCTTGCATTACTCATAAGATTGTATAATCAAACAGAAACATAGCTGTTACAGTTTAAAGTGATAAAAATAGTACTTCTCATAAACAGAAAAAAAACTACCTTTTGTCTTCTCACAGTTTTCCCCTGAGAAAGCTGGTCGGCAAGAGCAAGTAAAGCTGTTTTCTGCTTCCAAGCAGGTTCCACCATTTTTGCAACTGTCTTGGGTGCAGAAAGGTACTTTAGTTTCACAACTGTACCCTAGGTAGCGCTCTGAACACTCACAGAAGTACCCACTTCCATCGTTGTATTCTGTACAGTTTCCTCCATTCAAACATGGGTTAGGCCTACATAAGTTTGTATCTGGAATAACAATGGCATTCATTTGAATTAAATTACATGACTTGTACTTTATAGAGAAAACATTTCAAACTATTTTTTAACCCGTTTCGCTGCAGAAAAAAAGTCTACATTTCAAAGAGAAACAAACTGAATAGTGAAATAAGTGATAAACAGGACATTTTCTTTATAAGATTAAAACGCAAGGATGCCATTATAGGGCTAGATATTTGCATGAGATTTTCAATCAACTAGTACCTCTACATCTAGATGGCGCTGTAGTAAATGCTGATATATTAGCATTGTTTACAATGGAATCCCAGGCAAGAAGATTTCCTTGGTATGGAACATAACACCTGTCGGTAATATCAGCTAAGGCTTCTAAAGTGTTCCATATTTGAAGATTTGTAATCCGACCTGAAATATTGAAAATAGTGATTTAGGGATGTTAAATTGTGTAATATGATTACATTTTGAAAACAAAAGGTGAATTCAAGCAGCTCATGTTGGGTCTAATTGCTGTATCTACTCATTCTTCACACACTTTTTTTTTGCATAACATATTTCAGATAAATACAATTTAATGTTACATATTTTAGTTCATCCTACCTGAACATTTATTTCCTATCAAAATGTCAACCACATCATCAAAAATCAAATCAAAGGAATCTTCTAGGACTGTGTCACCATTAAGGGTCAAGGCTAGTCTGTGATCTTGACCTACATACACTGCTTGGACTAAATTCCACTTGTCTTCATTCCATTGTACATTCTGTGATGTCTGCCTCCTGGGGAAAAAAAGTAGAACACTAGCCATTATTATAATTCTGGGGATCACTGTAGCATTTTCATTATTAGGCCAAATGAAGAAATTAGGCCATTCAAAATGATGAGTTGGATGATGGATGTAACAGACCACTATTCTAAGTACACAATTGTATGGGGGTGATGGGGGAATTTTGCTCTTATGTCAATTTCCGGCAACTCAATCAAGCAAAAACAATGTAGGTTTATATATATCATAAAGTGGTTATTTGCACAATAAAAGATATCCTTGCATACTCCATGTAAATCAAAACACCTCACATATTTGCTTCATATTGCCAATAAAGGCAGAATGAAATAGAATTTAACTTACACAAGAACGACAAATGTAGGGACATTCCACTTGATCACCCTTACACTTGATAGAAACATCCAAAGCCCAAACTTTTTACAATACCAGAAAACAAGATTGATTGGCCAGTTTTTATCACACCAACAACAAATATTTTTGTTGATACAATATTATCATTAGATTCGCGTAGATTCATCTATTCAGGTGTAGTTAAATTTAATAACAATACACTTTTTTTTGGGGGGGGGCAAGGTCAATTAATTGACCACTAATAGGACATCAGTTCCCACCAATTCCACTCTAACACCTAGTAGACAATGATCACTAATGGTCAGGTTGAAAAAGACTTCAGACAGAAAAGTTAAATGTTTTCCAGGTAAGCTTGAAATCTTAATCAGTCAAAACGTTTATTGTTCTTATTGTATCGAATATTATCGAGTAATTGTATTTGTAGTAATGTTATAAATACAAACTTACCCATTGTTGATAACAGTCATCACATTGTCATGATATCCTATAGCAAATGTGACATTACTGTCTGGTGGATTTTGGACATTGATTAGAGCGCACCCTGGTGTATTTTCTTCATTTACATTTATCTTCATAGTGATAGTCATATTCATGGTGGCAGTGACGTTTGTTCTTGACAACCTGAAGTTGTGGTTGTCAAAGTCTGGAGATAATTTCAGATCAACAACTGGAAATCAAAGATACAACATAACAGGCTGTGAAACTATCGTTGAATGAGATTCTGAACATAAGATGTAGTCATGAAAGCACACTGGGTATGAAATGTTGTACAGACATTTAAAAACGAATAAAACATATCTTCCTATTAATGATAAAACATGTCAGTTGTCATGAGATACTCATATTTTTCTCATTTTATTCTTACTTAATATTTGTTCATCTAAAGCTACACTATACAATTTTTTAAGCACATATCCTTAATTCTATAGCTCTTTTAAAGACTTCCTTTTGTTGTTGTTAGTTGGGTGCGTAAAGTGAGGGGGGTGGGGGGGTAATTTGCTGTTCAAAGGTTGAAGAAATAAGGATTGCATCTTTTTACCCTGACAATCCTCAGGCTCTTTGCCTCCCTCTTGTTGAGTCCGTCTTCCTGGGGGGCATGCCTTACACATTGTCTGTCCAATATCTTCTTGGTATGTTCCAATTGGACACAGATGACAAGGTACCACACCAGTGCTGGAATTGGCACCAGTGTTGCACATGTCTGAAAATAATATGAAGACAATAATCACATTGGATGCAATGATATTTTCAAACCATTCTTTGAACCGACATTTGTACACTCCCCAGGGAGGATGGGAAAGCAATATTGGGTGTGTCCTGCCAGGAAAGTTGTAAAGCGCTTAGACACGCACTGTATATTTAGCGCTATATAAGTGAAGAGTATTATTATTATTATTATTATTTGAAAAAAGGTGCAAGGTGGTTTAATACTTGAAAAAAGATATGTCAGAACACTTGGAATTGACTAGCTACATGTGGATTTCTGTCATCAAACTTAAAGACAGGGCTTCAGAAAGTAGATCTTGGTATATCACACACTGAAATTATATGGAGCAGTTTTTCTTCACACCACTGACACCTATTGGAAGCTATCTGTACTAATGTACTTACCAATACAGTCTGCTAGTTGAAGGCTTCCTTCTTCCAGTGTAGAGGTGTCTGTTGGACAGGTTTTACAACTAATTTGTTCTGATTCATCTTGATAGGTACCCCTTGGACAATTCAGACATCTCTTCTCTTCATTATCATAGTAGGATCCATGGCCACATGCAACTGAAATTATCAGAACATAATTATAGGAGCAATTGCATTATTAAAAAAAATGTATAAATCTAGAGGAAAGAAAAACACTTTTTGCATAATAAACAGTACTGAAATCAGTAACTCTCTAAGCACTAAGTGATATGAAATGTGATCATTTGTAGAACTAAATGGAAAGAGGGTAAAATGTCAAAGAAAAAATAAAAGATTATACATGTAGATGTCAAGATTTATGTAGCATCTCTTTAAGGTTTGACTCTTCAGAAAGAAAAGATTAAAAATGTTTATAAATCTAAGAGTATTATTGTAGATATCATATTCAAATGGTAAATTATTTCACATCCATGGGGCAAGATCAGCAGAGTCTCTGCAACTGAGGAGGTTTATTATCAGCCAATGGGTTGCACGATTTGTCTATCATTGACGATCTTAGGGACCTCCTTTGAAGATAAATTGATAATAGTTCATTAATGAGGGGCTTCACAATGGAAGGTTAAAACCGCAGAATACTCACCACATCCAAAGGTGTCACCATTAGCCATAGTCAGCCCTGGTTGACAATCAACAAAAGCATCAGCATGCACTAGTTCCTCTTTGACAATGTTGATCTCCTTTCCATTAATTGGTGTAAAGGCCAACCCTCCACCTACAGCCCCACTGATAAGTTGTCTGTCCACAGTGTCCAAGACTTCCAGACTCTGGATTGCTTTATCAGTGTAATCTCCATTCTGCATGTCAGCCTTGATATCCAACTTGAAATGATATTATGTGAAACATATATCCAAATAAGAGATTTCTCAAAACCTAATGCAACTACTGTTTGGGTTCTTTTTGACTATTTATTGTCACACTCGCCTGTAATATCTACTACTATCAAAGAAATAATCCTAAATTGCTTGCTTTTTGACAATTATTTTTAGGATTTGCAGACTATTTTACAAAAATATGATGTTTAGGCCGTTCTTATTAATGAAGATTAATAGCTATGTAATCATAAGATCTATCACAAAGGGGATAAGGCGGGAATATCTTTCAATCAAACAGTGACTTTTAAATCAAAAATCATAGTCTATTGATATGGCTGCCGCTGGTATACAAATTGGTTGATGGTTTTTATTGCATAATATATAGGCAGGTCTACCGATTCTTTTTAATTTTTATCTTGTAGCTTAGACTACAATTGGCCTTTCAAGTCAAAATGACAGACAGGAGTAAGGTGTTCAGATTTGCATGTTATATCCATGAATATCTTTTATTACAAATATATTATGAATGGCTTAAAGATCTCTATCAATAGCCAAAAATGTATGTAAACTAGACTGAAAAGTTTTTGATCGATTTTGTTGCCTACATTTGATATAAAAATTATCCATTGACCAAATAATTAGTTTGGAATGGCCTATTGTGAAACAAGTCATGGACTATACATTGAATAACATCTTTTTGATTACAGTTGATAACAAAAACAAACATTATAAATTTGTTGACGAAACATTTTACAAATTGGAATATGTTTTTTTGCATCAGAAAATAAAAATATTAAAGGCAGGCGATATGCATCTAAACCTGTTATATCGTTTAGCTATCTCTCTTATACCAAAACCTTCCATCTTCTGCCATTGGACTCTACCCCATTGTACATTCAATGCCAGGCTATTTATAGCAACGGCTCCATTAGGACATGGTAAACACTTATTAAGTAATGAATCGAGACTGATCGCTATAGGACAAAAAAGGTCAAAAAATGTAACCACCAAGTTGCAGACAGTAACTCTTTAAATACCTTGATTTTCATAGAGCTTGCTTTCCTTTTCAACTTCCTCTTTGTAGAACACTCTACTAGTATGCTATTTATCCTACAGGTTTCGCCACTGGGACAATTGTCTGCTATATATCTCTCAATTGTAGGAATCACATGACTTTGAATTGCCCTGAGGTTAGCACATCCTCCATCTGATGATATTGGAATATCTTGTAGTAATTTTGGTGTCCCCTGTGAAACCTCTGGAAATCGAAAAGTACACATTTGGTTTAAATATAGTTTCTGGTTTTGTGTTTACCCAATCTGTATGTTTTGGATAATGATATAAAACAATAGTACAAGGCTTCAGATAGTACAAAAAACTTACTTAGACAATTAGGGATAGGGTTCTTTGGTTTCCAGTCCCCACTTCCGGTACCACAAGCATACAAGTCCAGTCTTCTGTCAACATCAAATCCTGACCCACATGTTGGTGACTGTAGTTGTCCATGGACCCATTTGTATCCAGTCAAGGAGCCATTTGAGCCAGATAATAAAGCTGGGCATTTTGGAACTGGAAGAAAAATGATAGGTTCGAATCCCACCAAAAGTCGACAGATTTTTCTGTAGACAACCAAACATGAGTAACTTGAAGGATATTTGTTTCCTATATTTTACCTGTAAACATGGTCATCATCATCATCATCAGCATATTCGCGTCAGAACCTTCATATATAGTATATAACTGTACTTTTGCAAATGCACTTTCAAG
>JAVSBT010345963.1:0-11366 GCA_033118115.1 Pharyngocirrus eroticus
ATGAACTCAGTAAGTGAGAGACACATTTTATATTGCTATAGAGAGAGAAACATATCGTAACTGACATTTAGCTGGTGCAAAAATCTCAAAGCACTTAAATAAAAACCTAAAGCAAGGGAGCAGTAAAGGGAGCAGATGTGCTACAGACTTTATAGTTGAATATAAATACTCATGTCACTGGACAAATTTTTCTTGTCTTTTCTATGTTTGATAGATTAAATCTTGTAGAAATTGTCATCCATTATCATTTGACAAGCCTAGGATTTTTTTTTAAAAGAATCACTTCAACAATTCGTTGAAGTGATTCTTTTAAAAAAAAATCCTAGGCCCCAGCCTATATACATCATAGACATTCCTAAATATCTGGGACAGTAGGAGAGCAAATCCACAATATCCATTCTGGACAACAAGATGAGAATTGGTTTATCTAGTGAACCCAGACCTCAGGCAATGCTCTCCAATTTATCCCTCAATACTCACAATTAGTAGACTATCTTCTTCATGTATAAACAAACAAACAAACAAACAGCATAAAAAATGATTGTGGCAAATATGTTATTGGTTCCAAGATCCATATGTAGAAAAAGTTATTCAACTTTGGAAAAGTGTTTTTTTAAGAGATAATTTCTTACCTAAAAAACGACTGAAGGCAGAAACGTCATTTTTGAGGTAAGGAATTATCTCTTAAAAAAACACTGTTCCAAAGTTGATTAACTTTTTCTACATAAAAAGTGATGTCGAAATCCAAATGATATGTACCATTAGTTCTGGGAGATTAACTTGAAATTAAACAAAAGCCCCTTGTACATGGTAAATTATGTAATTGCAATTCACACTATCACCTACACGGTCTCTTGGGTAACATAGAGTGATTAAAGTCAAATCTGTCGCTTGGCAATGAGATTTCATCGCAAACCGTCCATTCTAATGCTTGGATTGTCAGGACTCATCAGCAAATGGATGTTTGTGGATTAATGGAAAAAACTCATCAAGTTATGTAAAAACAAAAAAGAGGGCTTGAAAAAGGATATGAATGGGGAACCAGCCAAAGGGAGTGGACCAGTCCATAGACTCTGTTATTTGGAGGACTCTTCCATAGAACAAAAGCCTGTAAATGCAGATCTTTTTGTTTTGCATTCTTGTTCGCTATTTAAAGAAACGAATTCTTACACAAACGACAAAAAACAAATTTGCTGAATACCTTCCCCCTTTACTCATAAACTTTGGTTTCTCTGATTTCATAATTGAACTTTCTGTTGTTTTTGATTTTTATTCGAGGGTAGGTCCAAGAATATTGCTATCATTTAAAAGTTAATTTACAGGGCAATTCAGTAATTTACATATTTATGTCTCATACTACCATTAACATTAAGGTAATATAAACATTTGCATTTTCATAGAATTTCTTTTTTATTTCTTATAATCCTTTCTTTTTTCATGTTTTATATCAATTCTAACAAACCTCCCAAATTGCTATGCTTATCATGCGACCGAAATGAGATATTTCACACATCCCTTATGCACAACAAAAGAAATATCAATCTTATATGTTGTAAAGTCCAGTGAATACCAAGTGAAATAGGACTCTAAAACTGCATTTACATTAAAGCATAATATCATGGGGAAATTGATGTTGACTGTGCTTACATCTCCCCAGTTTTATAAAGCTATACCTTTTGCCCAAAATGGTCAAATACATTTGTGGACCAACTCTAAAACTGTACTAAAAATCCTTATATCAATATCAATTTGATACTATATTGTGATACAAATGATTTCCCATTAAACCTAATCTCCTCAATCATAAATGCTAATTACAGACATTTATAGACCTCATAATAGTCAATCTACAGAACATTTCATTCTTCTTTTGTTCTACGATGTCCATTATTGTGACTCAACATATCCTCATATTTCTGTATCTGTCTTCAAAGTTGTTTAATTATTTACATCTTGTCAATTTCCTCCAAGAGTTAATGAGGGAAGGAGAGAGTAAGAGAGAAGGCAACAAGTACATGGACAACTTGCCATAAAAACATGAAATTTTAAAGAACCCCGCTGCAATTTAGAGCATTAAGGAAAACTTTCTAACAATCTAAGATGATAGCAATGACCTATTTCCATGTTACTGTAATGAGTTGAGGCATAAAAGACACGACTCAAAGGGAATTACAAAAGAACATGACAAAAACAATGACCTTATCCATGGCTTTTTGACCTAGCTTTGTGGCAGCCATATTCTCCAGGGGGGGGGGGGGCTACATTGTTTTGTGTCTTGGTAAAAATATCTCTTTCATAAATGCAAATGATCAAATGTTCGAATCAACTAGTAAACATTACATCCCCTGAACTAACCCACCTCTAAAATACCAAGTAATAGCCTTAGGCCATTCCAAATTGTTTAGTTGGTTAATGGACCTTTGGTAAAAAAAAGTTGGGATTTAAAAAAAGAAAGCTTATCAACGTAAATTAAACCATTTTCTAAAAATTCGGTCTTTTATGTCGAAAAAAGGCAGAAAGAACCAAGGTGATCTGTATTTCAAGAAATATATAAGAATGTTTTGTATTGTTTAAAAAATCTCTACATAGTTCTTCATTTCTATCCGGAAACAAGCTTACAGTGATTTTACTTGATTTGGTTGACTAATTTTGACCAAAAAGCAACATTTTGAATTTTTGTTTTGTCAATCACGAAAAAATGGATCGGTTGTGTCCATCGACCAACTAATCAATTTGGTATGGTCTTATCAGAAGTCAAATTTTAAAGTTTTTTTTGACAAAAGAAGTGGTTTCATAATGGTGAGGTTGTGGCCTTATGAATAAAGAAGTAGCTATAGAACTGGCAAAGCTCTCCTGGTCCTGCTCTATTTACACAATTAACACCATTGCTTTTAAAATACAAGACAAGGCAGCTCTCCACAATAGCTCTTGGTATAAAAAACAGTCATCTGTGCTTGCAAAAAAAATAGTAAATTATGAGCCATGCAATTCAAACAAATTTTAAGTCATTGACACCAGCTGGGTTCCTGCAGAATATTGTTTTAGGTTGTTTTATATTTAGCTGGGAAGATGAGAGCTTAACATCCCTGCCACTTATACACATCATAGGATCATTATCTTTTCCTGCAAGGAATTTTAGAACAAACAAGGCCAGCAATAAACATTGCCTTTTAGTTTTCTTTGACCATAAGATATGCCAATCACAACCCTTTCTACTCTTGGTGTTTTTCTAATAGACTTTTTAAGGACTTCCAAGCCTCTTGTCTGTTAAAAGTTTTGAAATGAATACATATTTGATGACCCCTTTCCAAGATATTGTAGCCATGAATATGTTACTTCAGGACAAATTGCTTTCTTTTAACAAAACAAGTAACGCTGTATCAAAATCCACAAAAAAGTAAATCAAATGGAATATTTTGGCATCACAACAACACAATAGGCAAAATATCCTTATTTTTGAAATTCAGAATTGATATACCTGTTCCTAGTTTGGATATCCTGTAAGCTATAACTTTAATTCCTAACAGTGATACATAACAGTGAGGCAAATTTCATATTTCATACCTCTTCCTAAAAAATAAAAATACCCCCAGTTTCTACATATAATATGAAGTCATGTGAGATAAGGCCTCCTGTTGCAAGAAAAATGACCCCTTGAACAAAGTTACAAAATTAGAGGCTGCATGTGTTTCATTACGTGGTGTCCATACAGAGTCTTAAAACCTTAAAAAAGGAAAAAATAAATAAAGTTCACCAACCCCCCTTCATATGAAGTCATGTGAAATTAGGCCTCCTTTTCCGGGGAAAATGACACCTTGCATGAAGTTACAAAATAAAGAAGGTAGTGTTTCATTATGTGGCGCCCATACAGATGAAGCTTTCAAAAGGAATGGTTTCCGTGTAACATGCTGCTGTAAACAATACCACAAATGACTTCTACTAAGGACATGCAATAAAAGACATGCATATAAAAGGAACATCTCACATGACAGTGAAACAGTTATCATAGGATACTGTTACATCACTTTTCCTAAAAAAGTACATCCCATATGAGACAATTGTTACCAGATGGGGGAAAAAATAGGTCAGATAAGTGCATTTAGATGGTTGCATGTTCTGAACCTGTCGTCTATCAAAGAACAGAGATTTTAACTCATTAAGTACATTTTAATCTTACTTTAAATTCAATTAATTTCATCTCTATTTTACTTTAAATTCATTCTACACTTTACTTTAAATTCAGTTCTAAAGACTTACAATCCTTGATGTAAAAAGTCACAAAAAAATATACTGCAGTGCTATTCTATTCCAGCTGTACATGATCTAAAGCCCTACTACTCTGAACCTGAAAATCCAGGTTTGAGGCAATGTTGGTGTCAAATCAGAGCTGTCTTCTTATTTTTTTTCTTTTGATAAAAGACTAATGCAATTGTTTTGTTGACAGATTTAATGAATGAAATAAATGGCTTTTTTCTCTTTGGATTATGTTCAGTTCATTTAATCAAACAGAAGGTGAATGCCATGATTTAGCAGAAAAACTTTCAAATTTCATGAGAAATTATCTGACAAACACAAGTGTGCTCTGATCAAATTAGAACTTGGTTCAAGTTATTAGATTTCAAGAAAAAACAAGTCCACAGATTGCTAAATCAATTCCATATTGTGACAAAGATTTCCAGCCTAATGTTGTCTGGAAGCTGGCACTTCTTTTACTTTATTTGTCTGAGTCATTTGAACAGGAAGGAAAAAGATGAAGCACTGAACCAGCCTATGTAGACTGGATTCTGAAGACAAGTACTGAAATAGTGCACAACAAATGCTATAAGAAGAAGGTCTTTAACCTCTAAAGTACCACACAAAAACCTTGAAAAGAATCAGCCAAAATAAAAGATGAAAGGGATTAAAAATAGCTCAAAAATAATTTGTTACGTGAAGGTCCCTCTCAAGACACTGCTTGACTTTCAATAGTTGTGCAGCTTTCCATAATTCACAAACAGGCATTCATGCTACAATAACATAGATGTACATTTTGGCTTTGATTAGACACACTTTTGAAATTTTTGGGGGAAAAAATTACGTGAAAAGAAAGTTTTTTCGAATTAATAAAAAAAATGTCTAACCAAGTCCAAATTTGAAACTAAGTCCATGACTTTTATGGGCTATCCTAGGCAAATAATTTACTTATTCTTATCATTATTGTACTTTTATTCTCGATTCATTTCATCTTGTAACTTTTTATCATTCATGTTTATGTTATTTGCTAAATAAAACCAAACCAAACCAAATTTAATAAGAAGGTGGACAAGATAGGTCAAATATAAGTTACCTCTTTCTGTATTATAATAAAATATCAACCCCATCTGTGACCACCAGTCTAGTTTGACTTTTCTCTAAAAATAGTAAAATCAATTCCTCTGATGATTAGTTTACAAAACAACTGATAATGAACTTTTTATTCACTCCATAAACTTATTTCACCGATTCAAATCCCCAAAACAAACAATTGATCCATAGATAACCATAAAACAACTCTCCTTTTTTTTAATACTTCATCCCATAAATCTCTATCCGCGCTCCATTATTCCGTCGTTTGTCCATTCACCCTACCCCTGTCCCATCATTCTATTAGCAGTCAAGTTGAGGGGAAAGCGATCAAATCACTTGCTTGAAGGCCCACAAACAAACGGTAGGCACACACAAACATGACATATTACCATATTACACCTACCCTCTGTCATTGTACGGAGCACACTGTTTCCAAAAGACTAGTTTTGCCATGGAACACCAAGCAAAACCTGATCACAAATCAAAAGACTGTCCATTTTGAATTCAAGTTGTGGTGATTTATATCAGCATAGAATAGCGGAGATTGGAATATCTACAATTCTTATTGTTTGCAATATGTCTTTATTGTTTACAGATCCAGTGAACACTTACACTAACACACACACATAGGATCATCTCTCAATAGCTAAAGTAGTGTAATAATTAATAGCCTTTACTGGCCAGCCTAAATGGACCGAACCTGTAAGTCAAGAGGTAAAGTGCTGGCTTGTGGATCTCAGGGTCGTGAGTTCAAAGCCAGCAAACTTTTGTCTACTTGAAATCTTTACCGTATATATCCAAACAATCGCTGGTGAGTAATGTATCAAGACCTTGATTTAGACATGAACGAAGGAAGACACATTCTAGTTGCAGAAAAAATAGACTTTAATTCACCTAGAGCTAAAATGTGTGAACTTTTTTCATAGGTCCTATAAGTGTTAGTACATACATGAAATTTAAATGAAAGAATTACAATGAATTTTGAAAAATAGGACCCAAATATGGTTCTCAAAATTCCTATGCCCAATCTGCAACCCTGTCTGTCTAATGATATTACAAAATCAATATACCATTAAGTTTTTCCTTGTACTTTTGAAAAAATTTCTGTCACTGCCTTTGTAAAAAGGTAAAATGCGCAAAAAGTTCAACACAGTGTCTGTAGTAATTTCTCATCTTTGATAAGAAAAAATATCCTTACTTTCTAGCTTAAAAGCTGGGACTAATCTTATTAAAGATCATTTCTCTCTGATTGATTCTTTATCAATTCATAGCCTTAAGCAAAAAGACTGATATGATTTGAATATAAAAAAAAAAGATTTTTAATAACACTGTTGAACCTGTACATGTGTTACAGGTAACACACAGAGAAAATTCAGGCAATTGAGTGCAGTACAGAAAATGCAAAAGAGAAGGATGTGCATATTGCAGAATTTGTTTCGTCTAATTTTTATAACTCCCTTTCATGATGCAGATTTTAAAAATCAAATAACTTTTAGTGAAAAGAACTCTTTATCAATATAATTTTATATGAAGTGCAAAGAGCACTTTTTTAGTCACATAAATTGATAATATGCAATATAATACAAATTGAACATTTTTATTATTATAATCATTAGTATTTGTATTATTATCATTGGATCAAATTTAAATAATGTTTTTCATTCATTTGGCATTAGCAGTGCTTATTAGTTTTAGCATTTGTGACTAAAATAATTGAAAAATTAATGAATATTCATGAATTCTGTGTGTGTTTCATCCTTAAAACAGTCTTTGGATCTTTTTGTTAGGGTAAACATCATAATACATCTTCATAATTAAAGCCCGTGCAGAGACTGATGTCATCATAAGAGCACAAAAACTTTTGTGCAAAACTGAGAATTAAAGAATCATGACAATTTTTGTCCCACTATTTCAAAACACATGTTTTTTTTAAGAAAGTTGAAGCTTCGTCAGTCAGTTCTCTTGAAAATAAAAACAATCTCCTCTGTGGGCCACTCTTTCCTTCTTTACCAACAAAAGAAACTAAATATTGACAACAAGCAAGGCCTGAATTGCAAGGTTGATACATCTACTTTATTTCTCATTCAACTATTTTCTTTTGCCCTCTTCACTTCAATAAAGAGATCTCCTATTTATTTCCCAATCTGATATCAACAGGCCTCGAAATTCAACAAAGAGATCGACTTTGAATGGAAACTTAAGTCAAGATCTACTTCTGGTAATCTGCTTATCAAAGGTGATGAGAAAGAAGGATTTTTGATGCTGTTCCCTGGAGAAAAAATGATATTCAAAACCAAAGAAAACCAGGCTCTGGTTGTTGGACTGAATACATTATAAGGCCATTCCAAATTGACTAGTTTGTCGATGGATTTTTGGTACGAAAAATTGGGTCGGTCGGCCATATCTTTTTTACTGCCACGTTAATTAGACATCATTCGGTCTTGCAGGTATAAACAACAGAAAGTGCAGAGGCTTTTCATGTTTCAAGGAGTACGAAAGATTGTTGTGTATTGTTAAAAATCTCGTTCTTCAGGTGTTGTTTTTTAACAGAACATGTATATTTACAAGCCTAGTTTTGACCAAAAAAAAAACCATTTTGATTTAAAAAAAAAAAAAAATCAATCGCAAAAATATGGGTCGGTCGAATCCAACAACAAACTTATCAATTTAGAAATGGCCTAAGTCATTTGGTGTGGTATTAATCTATTTGACTGTCCAACCAGAGTTCTGGTTTCAAGTCTGATTAAGGACAATTGTTTTCTCTTGGCTCTCAAGTTCATCTTTACTTTAAAATGGATGAAAACATTTGATAAAAAATTAGAAAGAATGTAGACTTCTTATGTAGCTCACAAACTGTATACAAAATAATGTGGAGTGTTAAGAAATGTATAAGGAAGAATCATGCTGAAACGTCCTTCATGGAAAGCAATTTAATATAATATAATACGATATAATGTGATGTATTGTAATGTATTGTTATGTAATATAGTGTAATATAATACAATCATCACTATCATTATTAATATTATTATTACTTTTATTATTATCATACTTATTATGGCTACCAGAAATATCAAGATTTATCAACTTTTGTATTCATTTACATTGACAAAATAGCCCATAAACAAACAATTTATAGGGACATAACATTTCAAGATTTCAAGATATTAACTGACTGACATTGGGTATGTTATCAAAGAATATGAAGGCATGTGGGTGATAAGATAGTCAGTCACTTGGGATTGTCAGAGATGATATTTCTCTAAATTCATCTTCATTATTTTGATCCCACATAGTTTGTTTGATAAAGCCATTACACAGAGCAGAGTGTGTTTAGAGAAGAATTATCATTTAGTAGAAAAGCTTGACACAGAACCTATGCTTTCAGAATAAATGGCCACTCTCATAATCAAGTGCCCTCTTTATTCACTTGGGATCAATAATTGTAGCCTATGAATTGAAAGTCAGGGTACAGGCCACTCATTCTTGTGATCCATCACAGCTATTGTAGCCTTGATTATATTCAAAGTGTTCTACAGTAATGCCTTATACATCAGGAAGATTAAAGCCTCGCCAACAAGGTGAAAAGAGCAGCTATTTATCTGAGAATGATTGGTTGTTTTTCGACCAATCATAAGGATATTTAGCCATGACTCCTTGACCCTTTTGGTCATAAACTTACGATTATCCTGTTTCGGCCTACTGCTTCAGACAACACCAACAGACATTTGAAAATACTGATAAATATTAACAGTTTTCCCATGAATACTAGCTAGTGCATTTCTAAAATAAACTTCTTAAAACAACTTGCTAACTCAATTCAAGTCTTCATGCCTTCACTAAGGGTAGCTGAACAAATCTTCCCCCAACCAACTTTATGTTAAAATCCTGTTCCATAAACATGTACATAATATCAGAAAACATTTTACCATTCTGGAAGAGGACGACCAAAGACCAGCTTTATCAACACTCTGCAGATCTGAAGCACGATACTGGAGCATCTGAATAATACGCGATAATGGAGCATCTGATACCAGGGAGCTAGCTTCATTGATGGCTGACAGGAAGAGCAGTGTGGTCGCCCGCCTACGGGCGACCTAATGAGTAAATGTGTAAAAGAATAACTTTAAAACCACAAAGTTGATTAATTTGCTGGTAGAGGTACAGTACATCATAGGATATAACCATTGTAAATTCAACCCCATGTGTCCAAATGTCAGACATTGTGGGGTTTTCATGAAAAAGAGCAAATCAAAAAAAAAAATCACAATTGCTTATCACATAAACAGACACAACCTAGTTTCTGGTCACTCAAGTTATAAGCTGTCTGTATGTAATTAAACAATAGCCAGACGCCTAATAGTATCGATTTGGTGATGTTTTCCATTCTGACAGCTCTATGTTCTGTATTGCTAATTCTTCATTCAAATCAAACTCTTCTAGAATTCAAACAAACAACAAATCCTGTGCAATATTTCATTCCTGATACAGTCAAATACAAAAAGCTGCTCACATTTCTAGGCCTTTTTCCTTTAATATCCTCCCATCAATAAACCTACTTGTCAATTTTTTTTCACACAAGGATAGTTACGGATAATCGCTGTCTAACCTAACACAGGGTTTTTCAAAGCTTTTAACTTGAAGACTTCTAACAGCAAAAATGTAAGGTCATTCTCTAAAGCTTATATTGATAATTCTATTCTTCTTCTCTGGGAAGTGGAATCCTCATAGCATTGAGATTTTTCTTATAATTCTCAGGAAATAGACAAATGGATTATTGTAGTGATTTATTTTGAGATTATCTCTTGATGTGTCAAAAGCCATTTCTTTGCTGTCAGTAAAGGGTTTTCAAGGAAATAACTCACCGTTACAAAATCAAATAATGACTTTGGAATAGAAGTAAATGTTTATTTCAAGAGATTGATATGTCAGAATGTGCCTCTTCTCAAAATCAGACCCAACTCTATAATTTTTTTACTGTAAATTGTGAAATGCCTCAATGACAATGATTGGTCAAGTTATATCAACATTCTTTGCTAAAATACACATAAGCATATGCTATCTTAACAGTTTTTACAGTTATATTTGTGACTACTTCTTGGACAACTTGGAATAGATGCTAGGAGGAGAAATTATAACGGGACACTTTAATTGTTCTTAATCTGTGTCACCTCTAGGCTTAACCATACCTAGATTTTACTAAGAGGAGGTATGGTTTTCACTGAATTCTCTATGTATGGAGGGAAACGTATATGGGGATTTTCCATAAATGTCCTAGGAACAATCCAGGAATTGACTAAATCTTAAACATTGGAATGTTCTTGTCCTGCTGTAAAGCATGTGTCCTAGACTACAGTTGTTTTATTATGTTATGTGTATCTGAGATTTGCATTAGACAATAGGACAAACATTTCATTCCTGCAATCAAAGATATTGTGTAAATGAATATCCAACTTTAAAAGGTATAACAATAGCAATAGCAATAGCAATAGCAATAGCATTCTTAAAGGCCTGGAGGCTGTAATTGATTTACTTACAACATAAATGTACAAACCTCATATAATGACAAACAGAAATGTTATCTAATATATAAACTACATCAAACCAATGCCATACAAGATTCTATGTATGAGGGTGAACCAGAAAGTTTGCAGCCTTGTGAGCTCACCTTAAATTATCTCTATTACAGTGTAAAAATTTGTGTATATAATATCATGTATGAATGTCTGTATATATGTTAAAGGGCCCCATGGACGATCAGCATTGCTGAATGGGTTATCCTCTTTAAATAAAAATAGCACTATTTCAAGATACCATGTCTAAGAGACAAGCAGCCTACTTATCCCCAAGTTTATCCCCATTACAAAGTATTACGAGGTCCCTCAGAACTTTTAAAATTTAGTTAATTTCCTTAAAAGTCATATGAAAAGTTTTTTTTTATTGCATCTATGTATTAATTCAACCTTTTAAGGCGTCATGAGGGTCTAATTGCTTTTGTTGATATGCACCAACATATGTCCCAAATAATCATTCTTTATAAA
>JAVSBT010346296.1:0-11365 GCA_033118115.1 Pharyngocirrus eroticus
TTCAATTGGAAAAAAGGAAAAGGAAATTTAAAGATATCAGGAGCAGCTCTTGGGCCTCAAGAAGCTCAAACATATTTTATTGGAGGACAAAACGGTACTTTTTTCATTCATTCATTCATTCATTCATTCATTCATTCATTCATTTTCTCTTTCAACTTTAATATTCACATTTTTAGCATTCACTTGTGCATCAATTCAAATATAGTTTAATGCTGAATTGATTTGTCTTAAATAATTTGAGGAAAGCATTCAACTGACTAATTTAAGTTTGCATTTCAACAGACAAAGATTTTTTTATGCAGTATAGTCTTGCTACCAACTCTTGAGGGCATAACATTTGAGCAGATTATAATGTCACGATCCCTTTAGTTACCCTCGATCTCACCATATCATGATATGTTTTTTGCTTTTTTTCAGGAAATGTATATTATCTGAATGAGAATGGTAAAATCAATCAACAATTCTCAGCAGAAGGGCCTGTCAAAAAGCTTTTATATTATGAAGAGAAACAGATACTTATCACTGTCACTACTAACATGATGCTCACACAACATGCAGTTGCTGGTGATGGAGAAACTAGAGAAATGTTAAAAGTAAACTTTTTTGTGTGTCTTGTTATGAAAATGTAGTTGAAATACTATAGTTTACGAGAAGGTTTTCTATTTTCTTTCAATTTAATAGGTGTCACTCTCTGGGGAAGTATTGAATTTTTCAAATTGTAGCCATTTCCTAGACTATGTGGTCCCACTGGAAAAGAGTTTTGAATTGCATCCTGATTTTTTGTAATGATATTTTATCACTGTTTGATAGGTTAAACTGAGTGGAAAATCTCAAGATCCAGAATTGTACTGGGCTGGCAAAGGGGTCTTAGCAACAGTGACAGGTGAAAGTTTGATAAGGTAAATTAAACTTGCAAGCTTTGAATATTTTATAAACACAATATTCCAATACTCTGTTTTGTAGTCGTATATTTAATTCACTTCTGATATTAGATCAGATTGACAAAGATCACAGCAGTGATTGAAAGCTCACAGTATTAAAGAGTAAAAGATTGTTATCCTTATCTAAAAGACATAATAGCTGACAGTGCCATTATAAAGGTATTAACTCTATGCTTTTTAGTGTCTACTTTATATTTCAAAAACTCTAAACCAAGGCCTTTGCTTTATACCCCTTCAATTACAGTAAAAGTGGGTTTGGAACCATGAGTTTGTCTAATATATTATTTTTTTTCTACCAGAATGTGGGATTTAGACAGAGAAGAGAATTACATTTTGAGTCTCTCAGGTCAAATCGGATATGATCCAAATGAAATGATTACTTCAGTGTCCTATTGCACAAATAAGGGTAAGTTAACAATTATATCATTGGTGCATTTTCATTGGATTTCCAACATTGTACGTTGAATTATTATTTTCCAAATGTTTATTTCCTTTGCTGTTCTTTTTGCTGTATAAATATGGAGTTCGTTTTTATGAACTATTAAATAGAAATTTGACTTTACAGTACTGGTAGACTGTCTGAAGAATACCAAGCTTAGGTTTCAAATAAAACATTTTCCACTGTAGTATCTTGGGTTTTATCACCTTACTTTTCAAGTAATTACAAAGTTTTTCACATTCAAGATTCATACTTCAAACTTTCAATAAACTGTAAAATTCATTTTTTTTCTTCTGTTTCTCCATTTAGGTTTACTGGCAGGAGGGACCACTTCTGGACACATAGCAATGTGGAATTATTCCCCAGCATTAGGGTCCTTGGGTTTGAGACAAGAACCAGAGGACAGGTGGAAGCTACAGCCTGCTGTTAGCATCGATGTAGCAATCAATCAAATCACGGTAATGTTCAACTCAATCAAAAATATGATTTTATTTGATACCAAAGTCAGATTTGTAATGCTGTAAATTGTAGGAACACTGATTTTTTCATCCACTTTCATGCTGTGCAGAATATCAAACAAAAATTATCATTGAATCTGTTGTGATGGTATTGAATTGATCAATACAACATAATAAAGGATCTACCAAGCCAATCATTATCTTTCTTAAAGAATAATTTTGAATTTACGATAATGTTTAATTTTCTTCTTTCAGTGGGGATCTTCAAAGAACCTTCTAGCTGCCAACACTTTTGATAGTGTTTACATCCTTAGTGAACAAGTCATGTCAAAACATTATAGAGATGAGGTAAAAAGAAAAAATTTCTATTTTCTATTTTTTTTATATCAGTTGTTGAAATTAAATGTACGTACATTGTTTGTTCTATAGATACTCCCATTGAGTTCCATGTTATGAAAGTTTGACATTTTCACCTGCAAATCTTGTCTATGAAAGAAAAAATAACTTCTTTGAGTAGAATGAAGGTCTATGAAACATGAAATAATTACATTTTGAATATCTAATAAAGTCCTCTCCCAGAAAAATAGAAATATTTGTTTGAGCTAAAAGATCACATTGTTTGATATCAATGATACCAAATGTTATTACAATGTAAGAGTACCAGTGAATATCAAGCTTTGAATCATTGCAGACTGCAGTGGTACAGACAGGCCCCATGTCATTGAGTGTGGATATGTTTGCATCTGGATCTCATCAAGATCTCAAAACAGATATACAAATTAAGGGAGTGTTCACAACAAAAGTAAGTGGCATCTTTTTGATGATTTTTTGAAATTGGCATGTCCATGGGGTTTAAGATCACGATCATGATACTTGATAAACGATTATAACTTTTCCAAGCTATAGTGATGAAGTTGCCTTAAGTTTGACAAATGAAAGATACCATAATGTGGAGAAGATTATACAAATAATTATGATAAACAATTAAGATGATTTCATGGTGGCAGCATGATGATCTCTAATCCTTTTCTCATATTTCATTTTCATAGGAAGCACTTGCAATTTGGGATGGTAAGAAAGTGGTTGTGTATGAGATAGGTGGAGATGGATCTTTAATCCGTGCAGCCGGAACATTTAGTTCTGAGACCAGTACTGTTTGCCTCTATGAACAGAATGTTTATACACTGGAAACAGGGAAAGTTCAAGTCAGAACATACCAGGTAAGATTTTTATAGTTATTGTGATGGTTTATGCTCAGATATTCTTTGCACGATGTATAAAGAGAATATGTGATAGGATGATATAGATCCTTTGTCTGTTAAGAGAAGATTACTTTGCTTATATCGTTTTTTACTGGAATGCAGGCATTTATGACTGTAGTTGATTTTGAAAAGGACACGTTATAGAGAATAGTATGAATCCTTTGTCTGTTAAGAGAAGAGTAGTTTGCCTAATATTGTTTTTTAATTGAAATGCAGGCATTTACAACTATAGTTGATTTTGAAAAGGAAATGTTATGTACTTAGATTTCCATAGATGAGGCTTTACTGAAGCATTCCACTGAAAAGACCGTTTGTTCTAGAATGTTAAAAAAACAATCTTTTTTTAAAATTGTATTTTGCGATTTAGGGAACTGTCAAGCAATTGTTAAACTTCACTGAAGTTGAAGGAGATCCAGTTTGCATGGAAGTATGTAAGAGTCATCTTGTAGTAGGATCTGCCAATGGATTTGTCAAAATTTTCGATTTAACAAGAAGGTAAATATTGGTATACAATTTAAGTAGATCAACATCGGTTATGTAAATGTGCCAACGAAAACAAAATAATGAATATGGTTCAGACAATGAAGTTATATAAACCTCAAGCTTAAAAGCTTTGAAATTAAAGTTTTATGAAATGTCTTTGAAGGATTGAAATGTTTAATGTAAATTGGTACTTTTAACTTTTGGCAAACATAATGGTCATTAAAAGTATGGGGGATCAGCTATTCTGTAAAGATACAAATAATACAAATCTGGTGGCTCTAATGGATGTGTTGGTTGCCCCAGACCTATATGATTGCCCTAATGCAGGCTAATGCCAACCATTGAACTGATGTATGTGCATAGTTTCTTAATTTTGAATTTCCTCTTTTGTTACTTCAGAGAAGCAAAACAGAGTTGTAACCCCAAGAACTTTGTAGAAGTAATCCCAGAATTTGGAAGTCTTGTGTCTGTAAAATGTAACTGTAATGGCACAAGGACCAGTGTCATTGTCTGTAAAGTAAGTAAAGATGACAATATTATTTCAATAACCTTTAACTAAGGGTTCAAGGGTTCAATTCTAGAAAAGTTAGTAATGTACATGTAACTAGCTACAACCAGATGCTTTACTGGTCTGAAATGTTGAGAAATTCAAGGAAAGTAAATAGAACAAGAAACCATCAGTGCCTTATTCAATGTACATCAGAGTACAGTTACAGTACCAGAGGCACTGCTAGGGTAAGACATTACTCATAAATAATAACTATTAAATTGTAATTTTCTACTTTCAGGCTGATGGTAGACCAGATCCTAAAGTATACCTTTGGGACTCTGAATTAGATTCAGTGCAGTATTTCAACTTTGAAACCGGCAAGGGTGAACAAGATGACTATGGCGATGAGGAAGGAGATGTAGACACTTCTGATGCAGAAAGGTAGGCAAAGGATTGTTTATACAAAGAATATTGCATGTACATCTTTAATTCATACAAAAAGTTCAAAATCCCACATCTGAAAATAATTTCATTTCCACTTCCAGAGGAAAAAATCAAGCAGCTAAAGATATTGCAGGCAGACATCCAATATCACATCATTGGGACACAAATGAACAGAAACTTTTGGTTTGCGAGGCCAAAATCCTTCCAGTCGACCAACAGCAGAAAAAAGATCAAAGCATTCCCAAAACAATCTCTCTTACAACAGCTACCATGGAAGACACTGTAAGTGAAAAGACTTTGAACTTTTAAAAATAAGACTTAAAGTATCAAGCATTACTTGTGAAAATAGTTATTGTGGTAACTTCTTTTAGCGGTGTTTCCCAGCAATATTCAATAGTAGTTTTTTTCTCAAGGTGTTGAGACAGTTTGTCTTAGAGTTGGACATTATATTGTATCCCACTTTCTTGTAATTTACTAGGATATATTTACCACCTTTGCATAAAATATACTGCACATGATTTAGAAATGCAAACATGTCTCATGATTACACATTTGTTACTCTTTTCTGGAAACTTATTCTATTTTGACCTTTTATTTTGCTAGAATGAAGTCATGATGGTGTCGTTATTCATCACACAAGAGCATGGGGTTCTGATTCAAGACAGCTTCTCAATGCAAGACACTCACAACCATCTTCTTGGAATGGAAGTGCCTTACTATTACTTTACAATGAAAGTAAGAAATTACAATACAATCATGCTCAGATTTTATATAAGCAGTGTAGACATCTTTATCTTTAGAAACAAAATGTAATTCAACAAACATTTTAGAGAATTTAGCTTAATTGTATTTGAAATAGAAAAGAAAAACATTAGATGAAAAAGAAACTTGATTCGTCAAGTGTGAGCCTGTGTTTTGATCATTCTTTTTGAATAGTAGAAGCTATGGTTATTTTTTTAGGAATAGCTTGTTTTGTAACATTGTTGGTTGTCTGCATTAGTTTTGCCTAACCCAATTTGTAATTTTGTTTGAGTGTAGGCAGATCAACAAAAGGAAGATGAAAATATCAATGATAGACCCCAAACTACTCAAGGTAAACCTTTCCAGAAAAAAGTCCATAGACAAGTCATGCGGGATTTTGTTGGCCTTGAAAATGCAGACAAGTCTGCTAGGGAAGCCATGATGGATTTTAGCTTCTATCTCACCATTGGAAATATGGATGAAGCTTTCAAAGCTATCAAACTTATCAAAAGGTAATTGACTATTTTTGGAATGAAAACTAAATCTGTAGATTTTACTGTGTGAATTTGTTAAAGATTGAGAAATATGGGTATTTAGATAGAAATCTTTTAGATTTCAATCAAACCACTTATTAATATTGATTCTACCTTTGAAGAAGTATGATCATAAATGCATTCCTGTTTTCAAAATTCGTTTTCATTATCTTTGGGTTATTTCTTTTCAGTGAATCTGTTTGGGAGAATATGGCCAAAATGTGTGTCAAAACAAGACGACTTGATGTCGCCACTGTTTGTCTAGGTAATATGGGACACGCAAGAGGAGCTAAAGCTTTGAGAGAGGCACAGAAAGAACCAGAATTAGACGCAAGAGTTGCCATGCTTGCTATACAATTAGGGTTAGATGTAAGTTATCAAAAACAGAATTCTTTCTTGATATTTGGGTTCTGGTGGTTAAATTGGTTCAACAATGTCATAATCATAGCTGTGTTGCCGTTATAAATAAATGATTATTGATTTTTCTTTCTTTCTTATCATTAGGATGATGCTGAAAGACTCTTGAAAAATTGCAAACGTTATGATCTTGTGAATGAGTTCTATCAAAGCACAGGCCAATGGGGAAAGGTAAGATTTGGAACTTTGTATGTTGATCTTTGGTAACTTCTTTTGTATACATGGTATGCTAAAATGAAGTATTAGAATTCTTCTAGCCATTGTCTAGACGAAATTGACGCAATCAATCCTTTTTTTCAGGCAATGGAGACAGCTGAAATGTATGACAGAGTTCACCTCAGGACCACATACTACAACTATGCAAAACACCTGGAAAGTAAAGGAGAAATCAACGGCGCCATTCCAAACTATGAAAAGTCTGGCACTCACAGATTTGAAGTTCCCAGAATGCTATTTGATGAACCACAAGCACTAGAGAGTTACATCATGAAAACAAAAGACAAGTATGTTTTATTGAAGATTTCTTTCAGAGTTATATGTTATACAGTATATAAAAATATGTAAGCAAGATGGAACGTTTGATAATATCTAAAATGTTGTTGGAGAATATTTGCCGAAGCACAACAATGTTTAATCTTTGTTTTGTTATTATGTTGATTTTGACAGAGCTCTAAGGAAATGGTGGGCTCAGTACATGGAGAGTACCGGTGAGATGGAGACAGCGTTGCAGTTCTATGAAGCAGCTCATGACTTCTTGTCACTTGTCAGAGTTTATTGCTATTGCAACAATATAAACAAAGTAAGTAGATAGAGTTTATCTTTAATTTTATTTCAGGGGTAGCCTATTCATACTACACATTTTATAATTATTAGTGACCAACAGTTGCTTTTTTTAATCACCAACATTACACATTGATTAAAGATACAGTTGAAGTTTGTTTGAAACTTATAGAATGTCATATTTTTGTTTCTTTTCACCAGGCTGCAGAAATATGCAGAGAAACTGGAGACAGAGCTGCATGTTATCATCTTGCAAGGCAATATGAAAACAATGATGAGATCAAACAGGCCATTCATTTCTTTACCACTGCTCAAGCTTATGGAAATGCAATAAGATTATGCAAGGTATGATTTGCAGAAGTTATCAATGGCTCATGAAAATATTTGTAGATTTGTTTGAGCCATAGACAGCTCTCCTTTAAACTATTGCAGTTAACAGGGATTTTAAAATTTTGAAAAACTGCCTCATTAAAGTGGCACTGTTTTATCTTGATTTTGATTGAAATAATTTTGAAAGATATCATTCTGGAAGACACCGTTTTATTATAGAATTATTTTGGTGATTTTTTCAGGAACATGGCGATGAAGATAAATTGATGAATCTTGCCTTATTAAGTAACCCCCATGACATGGTAGAAGCGGCAAGACATTATGAATCCAAGCCAGGCTCTGAAGACAAAGCAGTAATGCTGTACCATAAAGTAAGTTAGAAAATTACACAATCTGAAAAAATGATTACGTGTTTTCAACTTATGCATCGGAAATTTGAAAACAACTTGTTTTGAAACAGATTTAAAAGCCTTTTTTAAAGATTATTGTATATAGTTTTCAAATATTATAGTGGTTTTAGTAAAAGCTGTACTAATTTTGCTTGATTATCACTCAATTTGACACTGAGAGACTCTACCAACTATATCATGGCTAAATTAGCTCTCACTTACTGAATATACTCCTTTCTTTTCAGGCTGGTCACTTCTCAAAAGCATTAGATTTGGCCTTTAGAACTAAACAATTCAGTGCATTACAAATGATCTCAGAAGATTTGGATGACAAGACAGACCCAGAATTACTGAAGAGGTGTGCTGACTTCTTCATAGAAAATGGACAATATGACAGAGCAGTGGATCTCCTTGCTGTAGGCAAAAAGGTATGTTTCAAATTCTAGGAAATTCTATTTCCAATACAGCGTTTTAGATGAATAACTGACTGTTAAAGAATTTTTTCAAATTTTGAATGAAAGTTATGTAAACTTCACAAAAATCATAGGAATTGTTTTAGGATTTCACGCAAAGATTAATTCATCTGGGAAAATAAAAAATATCTGGAGATGTAAAACAGTACACAGTTGTATTCAAGCTTTTCCATTGGTTTACTGTAGTACTGGGAAGCTTTGAAATTATGCATGGAGCAACATGTTCCTGTCAATGAAGATCTGGTAGAAAAACTGACACCTGAGAAAGAAGCAGGAGATGGCGACTCTGAAGAAAGAAACAAAATCTTAGAGGGTATTGCTGAAGTCTGCATGCAACAGAGGCAGTACCACCTAGCAACCAAGAAATACACACAGGCTGGAAACAAGGCTAAGGTAGGAGACTTACTTATTCTTGAAAAAAAACAGTATTTAGGAAAGTTTAAATGTTTTTTATCAGTTGGTCAAGTAGCAGTAGTATAAAGATGCTTGAATTCACACCTGCCCCTACCCTAATTTTTCATCAACTCTGAAAAATGATTGTTTCAGTTACATCAATATCTTGAGGTTGTGAAATGTCTTCTTTTCTTTGAAACTAAACATAAAGAAATGGACAGTAGGATAAGGAAGAGAAACCCTTCTAAGAATCCTTTCTGTTTTTTTGAACAATATTTGTGGAAAGACAGCATTTTTTTTGTGCCATTTTTGCATGAAATATTTGTTGAGAAATATGACCTTTTGAACTCTTGTACTTTTCAGGCAATGAAAGCACTCCTCAAGTCTGGAGATACAGACAAAATTATATTCTTTGCTGGTGTTTCCAGACAGAAAGAAATCTACGTCATGGCTGCAAATTATCTCCAGTCTTTAGATTGGAGAAAAGATCCAGAAATTATGAAAAATATCATCAGTTTTTATACAAAAGGAAGAGCCTTGGATTCATTGGCTTCATTTTATGACGCTTGTGCCCAGGTAAGGATTCGAACATTTAGTGGAGTACTATTGTTATCATAAAATTTATGTAGGGCCAATTTATTTATAGCCTTTGGTTCTTCAAGTATGTGTGTATATTTTTTTTTTTTTCTCGTTTAGGTTGAAATTGATGAGTATCAAAACTATGACAAGGCCCTGGGAGCTTTGAATGAGGCCTACAAATGTATGGCAAAGGCTAAAACAAAGAACCAATCCCTACAAGAAGAAAAACTCGGAGAATACAAGAGAAGGATGGGAATTATCAAAAAGTTTGTTCAAGCTAGACGGTAAGTTTAAATGAACATTTTCTAGTTTTTAGGCAACTTTTACATTATTAGGTGTTGAAATATTTGGAATTAGTAGAAAATGTTCTTATGCAAACATGATTATACTGACAGTAATGTTGCAATGTTACAATGACTACAACAAAGTTTTGGTTTCTTTTCATTTTTGTACGAAAATATCCCATTCCCCAAATTGGCAATAGTCTCAAGTAAGATGTAGGCTAAAATTATGTCACTAAAATTTGTTTCCTTGCAAAATTTCTTATCATTACTATTACTATGTTATTTCTTTTTCCACATACTTAGTCAAAGTATCATAGCTCTTACAATAATATTTTACTTTGACTTTTTGATCGTTTTCAAAATCAAGCACTAGGTAGTAGCACTGGTTGCACATGTATGTTCAATACCATTTTCTCATTTATTTAAATCACAGAGTTTATGAAGAAGATTCAGAAGAGGCTATCAAACAATGCCAGGTTTTACTGGAAGAAGCAGAACTTGATCAAGCAGTCAGAATGGGAGATGTGTTTGGATTCATGGTGGAACATTATGCCAAAAGAGAAAAATGGAAGGCTGTAAGTATATTTTACTTTTGCATAATTTGTCAAATAAAAACATTAGGCCATTCCAAATTGATTTGTTGGTGGATGGATGCGAGTGGCCCATTTTTTGCAATTGATATATTATTTATTTTTGTTAATGTTGCTTTTTTGTCAAAAAGTACCTTAGATATAAATATATGGTTAGAAATAAAGAACTAGTAAGAGGTTTTTTGAACAATACACAAAATTTTTGCATATTCTTTGAAATACAGAGCACCTCGGTCCTTTCCATCGTCTAATTGATGTGGAAATTTTAAAAAATATAATCATTGACCACGTGACCCATTTTTTTTTTCCAAAATATCCATCGACCAACAAATCAATTTGAAAAGGCCTTGGTCCAATTTGTTTAATCATTTTAATAGTTTATATAGTTTTGAATTGACTGGAGTTTTTCTATTTGTGTATCTTGAATAGCAAAGATTCAATGCATTATCTTTATTCTATAATTTCAGGCTTATTCCTGTTTGGAAGAAATGAAAAGTCGCATTCCTAAAGTCAATCTAACATTTTTTGTCAATGTAAAAACTGTTGAGAGTATCCACCGAGCCTTGGACATTCCTTATGCAAATGGAGACAAACGAGAAACGAATGGTATCGACATGAATCGCAATGAAGACGACGGCGAAGGCGAGGAATTTGTTGAGGAAGATGTAGTGGATGATATATACGACCAGGAGCAATCTAATTGCTGATAGTGTGTGTATAGTGATTTGCATGGATTGATATCTGAACCAATGATGCACTTGTAACATTCCATACATACCTTTATTTATTTTTCTACAAAAGGTCACTTAAGTCAACAAAATTGATGTAGCCTTCTTCTGTAATGCATCCAGCACTACCCTCAAACTCGGTGACAATTACCATAATTATATACTAGCTAATATATTCCCTGCAGGCTTGGATTATTTCTGATTTATGACTGTATACAAATTACAACTATTAGAAGACAAAAAGAACTTTTTTATTACATATAGTAAATTCACAACAAACATTCTTGCAGCTGAGTTAGTTTGAACACAGTTGTAACGTCAGATACTTTCCCAAGATTTAGACTTAGAATGGTAATCATCTGATGCAGATTCTATTTTTCAAAGTGACTTCTGAATTTATTTTGCATTTGGTCACAATTTCGTATTCTCAAAATGTGTACACCGGGTGTGCTAAGCTAGATGTAGATGTCCGTCCAACTGAACAACTATATTCTGTCCAACACTATTTTACGCTTGTCCTACTTATGTGGAAACACAAAAATTGTATTCAGGTCACATGTTGTAACATTCGCACAGATATTCAGTATAATTATGATACCAGTGTTATGCTT
>JAVSBT010346407.1:0-11364 GCA_033118115.1 Pharyngocirrus eroticus
TGGACCCCAACGAAAACCAGCTTTTGCTGATTGGGCTATCCAGGTTAAATAAAGATTTACATACATACATACATACAATTGCTGACCCTAGTGTAGTAATCCATCCGTCTACACTAGGGTCAGATATTACAAGTCCTTGGTAGAATAATATACCGGAAGTCTCTAAAAAGTCACTCATAAACTTGTTTCTTTATAATTATATACTAATTATTGTATTCCTATTTTTGGTGTTCACATTATTTCAATGAATTATAAATCATCAACATATTGGAAACTTTGAACGTGAACTGTCATTTTATAATATTATACTTTTATAGAATTTTGATAATTCAGACAGAGTTTTCTTTAATGATCGTTCACCATTCAATAAAAGGGCTAACACTTAAGGTTAACTTTTATATATATGTTCATCTATCAGAGTAACCAATTTGAATGCTCCCTTGTGTGTGTCTTGTCTCCCCTCCTATTTTCCACCAACCCCTAAGCAATATCCAGATTGGGCACAGTAAATCAATTTCATGTGATGATAATAATAATACTAGATCGTGGCAACCACCCACTCTAATATGATATTTACTAAGTGGGTGGCGGTGGGGGAGGGGGGGGGGGGGCAGAAGTTATGGATTTATAACAACACTTCAAAGCATTCTGAAAAAATTGTTGGCTACAAAATGGCATACCAAAACCTAACAACTCACAGTATTCAAAATTAAGGGACAGAAGTCATTGTGGCGATTTTTAAAATGTTTATTTCTCTTTTTAAAAAAATACATCTCTTTTAGGTTGTCATGTTATAATATAACAATAGAAACCAAAACCTGATAAAAATTACTAAGCAATCTTATCAGAGCTTACCACCAATACTAAATCATTTTTACAAATAACTGTATTATACATTTTAAACGTGTGTTGGAGATATTAATATGCATACAGTTAAACTTGAGTAAGGTCATCCATTCGGAGAATCTTAAGTCTATCCTTCCCTTCATGGAATTTACTTTCAGGTATTTTAGTAAATTTTATGCATATTAATTATCAGTCTTTCCTCACAAAAATTCTGTGTATGGGTTCTCCGTAGTTAATTACCTTCATCTTTTCTACACTTCTTGCACATCAGTTTGACTCTACAGATATACAGATATAGAGATTATAAATGTGTACTTTTCTCAAGTTTCAAGACCTCTCCTGCTTATATAAGCTACCTTTAGGTTTATATTACACAAATGGTAAAGTGGAAGCATGACAATATTATTAAAAAAGGGTTAGTGTCTTTACAATCTGCCAAGCCCTGTGTAATATTTCTTCATTAATTTTGAAACAAGTGGATCTCAATCAAAAATGTAACATAAGACCTTGGCTACTGATATGGTCAACTTATACATAATATTATTGAAAAGACCAATCCATACAAAGATTAAAAAAGCAAATAAAAGTAACAGTAACAATTTGCAGAGTAGACCATATTATCATGTATATAGTTCATGGTTCTAAGGTATATAAATATACAGAAGTACATGCATTATACATGCATAGGCATCTTGAGTATAACGTGGCACAAGAATGTATATCAAACAATATAAAACAATGTAGATGGGTAGTATGGTAGATGAAAAAGCACATATTTATTCCACATCTATATTCGTACAAGGGTACTATAAATCCAGTTCTTCTGCTTCTGGAGTGATAAAAATTTCAAAGGGTGTAAATTCAAACTCCTTTTCCTCTTTTTCCTCTATGTGTTTAAAAACCCTTTCTTCAAGGGTTGCTAGTGAAAAATGACGGTCGAAAGCAAATTTTCCAACAGATGTAAAAAGGTGCATCCCCATAGGCTTTACAAACTTGATGCCATTTGATGTAGTAGGTGTAGCCGAAGAACCAGAAGCTTCACTTTCGTCGGATTCTTGTTTTAAACTTACAATAGCGGACATGTCTTTGAAAAGAGCAGGTCCACTAGACTTATCAAACTTGCGCTTGAAATTCTTTTTAACAATGATACCTTTGCCTTCAACCGTCTTGGCTCTGTTCTTCTGTATTTCACTGTGTAAACTTGTTTCTTTGATTCTCCGAATTCCTGTGACTGTTATTCTACTTTCTCCTGCTTCCTTGTATTCCAATTCAACTTCTGGTATGTATTTAGGCTCGCTTGTTGACTGCTTGGCTTCTATTATTGTAACAATTTCATCAAATGTTACTTCGGCAAACAAAGGGTATTTTTGCATAATAGTCTCAATAATGTCCTTCACCTTGTTGCCAATTTCCTCATCCATTTTGACATATACTTCCAATTTTTTAGTGAGGCAGCAAATGCACGTTGCCTCTACACCTGGTAAACTAATAAAGTACAAAACAAAACAAGAATAAATGATTAGCAATCTAATTTGTAATATACATGTATATAATCATGATAGTCCAGATGATACGAATTGCAGTTTTAAATCAAGTTTTGGTTTTAAAACATAATAACCTTATACTACATATTCATCATCAGGGTGTTAAGCCTATACTGCAGAAAGTCAACAGAAAAAAAAAATTTCTGTCGACCTTGTGCGGGATTCGATGTAATATATTTGAAATGCTGCAGTTCAGGTCATATTTAATAACCTTATACATATATTCATTATTGAATAAATGTGATGTATGGTAGTTACTAGTTTAAAAGTATAAGTATTGTTAATGATAAAGAGAATATTGTATGATTATTTCATTCTATTACAGCAGCAATATTGTATACTACTTTATGGAATTGGTAACAACTACAACAGCAGATGTACTATAATAACCAAGAGAAAACATGATATCATAAAACTCTCAATGGAACATTTCTATGTCCATAGATATTAGAATTCAAAATGTTTGTTTCTTACTCCATCAATTGATCCTTAAGATATTCATCCAGTCTTAACGCAGTTTTATCCTTGTTATCTGAAAAGAATTTTACTAGTATTGTACTTTTCCTTATGCAAAATGAATTAAATAAAGTAGAAGTTAGAATCGCTTTCATTGAAAGGAATATATTTGGCTCATGATATAATCTTGCTGGTAACATTCTCTGGCCGCCCCATAAGACCAATTATCACGATTTTGAAAACGCTGTATTAACAAAATTTTCCAACTTTAAGGGATATATTAAAACTATAATGTTGATAAGATAAAATAATGAAGTCGTTTTAATACGTTTTAGAGCGATTTTGTGTAACCCCCCCCCCCCCCCGGTGTTTGATAGTGTCAAATGACAACATAAATGTTCGATTTTACTTATTATGTCATCATTTCACTTGTGATGTCATAAGTAATCCTTCTTGGTAAAATAATCTTTAAGTTAACAATATCTGAATTTGTCTGAAATTGTCTAGCAGCTGCGATTCGTGGCTATCACCCGAGCGGCCCGGGTTCATTCCCGTATGCTATATTTTTTTCATCATTTTCAATTTGTCCCACAATTTAGATTTCCTTGAAAAAAGGGATAAAAAAAGTAGCGAGCAAAAATGTGTTCCCCAATGACTTTCTAGATGTGCAAACGTTGGAACAAAATATTAAAATAATATGGTTAGACATTGTGCTACTTCAACTTTGTAAAAAGAAAATCTCCTTCCCTACTGGCCTTAACTTCATCAGGTTGATAAAGGTGTAATCTTGTAAGAAAAAATTATCTCCTTCCCTACAGAATTTAATTTTATCAGGTTGATGGACAGGGAACATTTTTTTTTATGGCCACAACTAGCAAACAGGGTTGCAATACTTGAAAACTGTTCTTGTTTGGTTTTCCCCTATCGTTTTAACAATAAAGGTTTAAAAAAAATCAAATAACATTGGTCTGAAATGGCTGTAAAATCTCTAGGGATCTAAGTCAACCTATCTTTAATACTATTCTCAAATTTGGTGCTCTGTGTCTCTATCTTGTTGACAGAATAATTTTCAACAAAATCACTAAAATAAATCATGAAAAATATATAACATGTCCGGAAGTCTTACACAGCACATCTTTGATACTATTGTCAAATTTGGTGCTCCTATGTGGCATAGTTTTCCCTCTACGGTGTTGACAAGAAATATTGAAAAAAACACCAAAAGATTCACGAAAAATGCAGAACTGCCTAAAAATTCCTCATATTCAATTCAATAGGAATCTAAATGTATACATTTTTGATACTATTCTAAACTTTGATGCTCCTACGTTCATTTATGCTTAGTTTATCATCTATCGCGTTCCACGGATCCACGGAGATACGGATCCACAGAGGTGGCGATTTTATTATAGTTGCCCCTCACCAGAGTGGGCAAATATATGAATATAAAATACTACAACATCTAAACCCAGTACTTGTTTATCATAATATAACTTGTATTCATGGTGATGATCTTTTTTACTTTCATGAACTAAATCTGTTTACAAAATCCTTTTGCAAAAGACATATATGTAAAAAATATAAATCATACTACCGTTTATTCGGCAATTTCCTGATGTGATAGGAATTTCAAATGGTATCAGTTTAAGCTCTATTTTCTTTTCTTTTTCTATGTGTTTGATAACTCTTTCTATGCAAGTTGCTAAGGAATAATTGCAGACATTGCCCCTTTCGCCAAGCATCGTATGATGATAGAGATGCATCCCTACAGGTTTCACAAATGTCTTGCCAAATCTGTCATCTACTGGAGTAGTTGTTATCAAAGAACCACTGTCTCCATCTTTTGTGAATTCACCACCGTAGTCTGGCTCAAGTCCTTCTCCTTGTTTTACAACAGCAATCATGTTTTTGAGTAGAACAGCTCTTTTATTTAGTGTTATCTTGTACTTGTAGTTCTTTCTAGCAACAAGTCCTTTGGTTAGCCCTGTCGTTGCCCCTATTTTCTGTACTTCACCCTCGAAGCGCACGAAGGAAGAGTCACCCTCTTGTACTGTAACTTTTTTACTTGAAGCTTTTTTTTTAAAAAAATGTATAGCTGCCTCACTAAGATTTAAAAGAGTAATATCTATATCGCTCTCACTTGAGTTACCATCGTGAGGGAATTTCTGATACCAACAGGTTCCATGGTTAAGGGGTTGATGAGGATTTCCCACAAAACTTGTGAACTTTGAGGCACCATGATTTTCACCATGATTACACGTTAGCAGTAACTGTTTATCTTGATCTTTGATTTTCCAAATTCCTGTGATTGTTTGACTTTCATTCTTATCTTCACAATCCAACACAACTTCTGGTATGCATTCAGGCTTGCATGTTGACTGCGTGACCTTTGTAATTTTTACAATTTCATCGAATGATACACCAGCAAACAAGGGATCTTCTTGCATATATTTGTCAACCAGAATCTTCACCTTGCTGTCAATACCTTTATCCATTAGGACAAAGACTTCAAATTTTTGAGTGAAGCAGCAAATACATGTTGCCTCTACACCTGGTATACTAATCAAGTAAAAATAAAGATGAATTCAAATTAATTAATCATCTGAAATATTATCATAATTCTTATTGATGATACATGCTGTACAGATTACAATTTGCAATGCCAGTTAGGGTTGTGCAACTGATAACAGTCTATATTCATACAACCAAGCTTTACAAATCAAGTAAGAAATATGATAAAAAATGTTAAGTAACTAGTTAAAAGAATGACATTACTCGTGAATGAATAAAATAGGTTGTTGTGTTTTCATCTGGAATATTGAATACTTGTCTATGAGTTTCATAAAACTACACAAACATCTTTGACATTATAACCAAAGGAAAAAGCCATTGTGGAGATATCATACAATTCCATGATTTTTTTTTATGGAATTCAGTATTTGATACATTTACAATAATTATTGTTCCTTACTCCATTAGTTGATCCTCAAGTAATTCATCAAGTTTTAATGCCCTTTCATGTCTTTGCTTCTTTTGCTCTAAAAGTAATAAATGCATTTTGAATTATTGACATTTTTCACCAGCAAACAATCACAATATTGAGCCACCGTATCACAAATGGTTGCCAATGTCGGCATTGGTTTCCTGAGTGCCAATAGTAGTAATCAATATGACAAAAACATGTAATCATTCTTCAGAAAATAGTTACAATATATGTTGAATAGCATTTTAACTTCAACTTTATGCATAGTTCACTTATGTAAGCTAAAACAAGTAATAATCAACCCACACTATTCTAAAGTCACTTCATATTTTATCAATATGAATGACTTGACTTTTTATCCTAACAGCATTCCTCAAGTTAGTGACATAATGATTTAATTGGATCACAATACTATAGTTAACTTGCGCAATATCCCTAGACATATGACTACATTACTAAAGTCAGTATGCTCTACAACCCTTGTAATATGACTACATTACTATAGTCACCATACTACATAACCATAGTCATATGACTGCATTACTATAGGCAACATGCTATCTAACCCTTGTTGTATTGACTACATTGCCATAGTCATGTCACTACCCCCATAGTCAAACATTAATTGACTACCCTACCCCATGTAGCTATGTGACTAAGAAATGTAGTCATTCTGGGCACCATCACTGGATCACACCTTTGTAGTCAGTCTGACTAAGGTTTGACAGTGAGTGAGTATGGTGTAAAAAATATACGTTGTAAACAAAAAAAACTTCAATGAATACCTTGTTCTGAAGATCCTGCTTCAAAGAGTGCCCTGAGAACATCTTTATGATCATCAGATTTTAGTTCATCAAAAATATAACACAGAGTTATTTTAAAAATGTAATAAAGTCAATGGTTTCTAGGGTATTCATTCTGTCATTATGGTTCTGTCCCAATATTTTTTATATAATGCTCTTTTTAAACTTTACAAGTTAATAGATATTGTTTAGAATAGCATAATTATTATTATTAGTTTCTGAACGGATGTATATCAATTTTCATTAGGTACCTTTTCAAAATCATTAATTCCATGCATCTCTCATATCAATCATTCTTGGTCCAATCATTATCAGATTGGCTTATCTAAATAGTTTGAAAACAACTATCATACAAAATACATCAAATACCTTTTTGTTGTTTTGCTTTCTTAGCCTTAGGTCCACCATGAAGAAAACTTGAACTCTTAGCTGAAATATAAAACAAAGATAAGTGATAAGTCATGACGTTTTTACTCAGTCTACTTTAGGTGTACTACATTGTGTGTAACAAACTGGTTATTGTGTTTTCTATGTACATCTCTGAAAGCATCATCCTTGTCATCATCATCATCATAGATATACAAGTTAGATATATGAATGAATAATTTTACATTAATACTAAAGGAATTATCATAAGATCATATCAACTCTGTTATTTCTAAATTCTGCAGGTTGAAACAAAACTCTAAACTAAAAGGAGCCTATTTGAGAATTGTATTGGTGATAAAATGTACTAGCTGACAAGAATAAGATTCCTTGCACTTTAAAATATAGTAACAAAATGCTGAATTAGCAAATTCAAACTACTTTTTAACACAATTGGTATAATGGTATTTCAACCCTAAAACCTTGCTGTTTTCTATGTTACACTTAAAATCGTGGTTTCGGGGAACACATTTTCATATACCATTGTTGCGTTTCAATAGTGCTAAAGTTCCATATTTCCCTACAATAGGGCTATTATGGTACCCCCCCCCCTTTTGTAGAATCGAAACAAGTGTAAAAAGGGGTAACTTTGTTTTTACACTGCCAGTTTTATCCGATTTCAATTTTAAATTATAATATGTTTTTCGATTGGTCTATATGTCTTGACTCACTTTGACAATAGATTAAATACCTTTTTTCTTTAATTCTCATTTAAAACAAAGCTATATAGAGTTTATTGAGTTATTTATTCACTTGACCATTTGTTTTGTTTTTTCTCAAAGCTAATAAAAGTGGCTTAAGCCATTTTTGTCTGGAGCCACACAATTTAAATATAATATTTCAAAAAGACTTGTTGAATGATAAAGAATTGATATTATGTAAATACCTGAATCTTTATCAGTTTCATCCTCACTTGAGCTTGAAATTGGTTCATTTTTCAATGAACCTGAAGGCTCTTCTGAAAAGTCAGATAACATGATGTTTTTAGCCATTTATATGCTGCAAATATCACACTTTAGCCATATTCCTATAATGTTGGCTGTTTTTATCATTTTATGACCCGCATCATTATCATCTTCATCATCATCATAAGATTTCCACCTCATAAAATAATTATTAGTGTAGCCATTTTCTTATTCTATGGTTTCATTACTTCTTTATTGATAAATAAATCTGATGAATGGTTTTAATGGTATTTTGTTGGTAAAAAAAAATGAATGTATCTCTTAGAATTGATTAAATACCTTTTTCTTTAATTTTAATTAAAAATAGCTATATAGGTTTTTTTTGACTTATCTATTTGCTTGACCTTGCTACCAGACATATTTTTAAAATCCTCTATTCATTATAATCGATATATGTCATGGTAATTTCTAAAATTATCTAATCACAGCCATGATCATTATTGTTTACACCCTGAAAATGTGGGTATTAAAATTAATTCAATACCTGCTCTTCTTTTTCTCTCTTTTGAAGTACCGGCAACTGACTGCATTCCTGAAATATATGTAAATGACAATTTAGCTTGAAATTATACTGTTTTTTTACACTGGCATCAAAATAAGCATTTTTCACCCCATGCCCCTCTTTAGACAGGAAACGTCAAATGGGTACTTGAAAAGTTCTGGGTAAGTAACTTAATTGCAATAGACTATCATGGGGTGTGAAAGCTTTCAGTTGGTTCTGCTACAGAAACAGTGATATGCACCAGTCTGATGAACCTTATTTGGGCAGCAACACTACACCCAGGGAATTATCAAAACAATTTTCTTGCTACCCCACATTTGGTATGTTATATTAATAAATCTATATTTATTGGACCAAATATTGTGGAAAAAAATGTTGTAATTTGAAGAGAATCATGTAGATTTGCAGTTAGATAGATTGATTCATATCCTAGAACTTGTAGTAGAAGTCTGCATTAGTCAAAAGTGCTACACAATTTTTGTGATTGAAACAATTTTGAACTTTTGACTAGTTAATCATTTTAAGCTTACTAGTCAAAAGTTCAAAATTGTTTCAATATATTACACTAGTTAGATGAATCTTCATAAATCAATTTTTGTGATATTTTTTTTTTTTTTCTAAAAGCTAATATACACAGTGGCTCCATTTTTGCCTGGAGCCACACAATTTAAATATAATATTTCAAAAAGACTTGTTGAATGATAAAGAATTGATATTACATAAATACCTGAATCTTTATCAGTTTCATCCTTACTTGAGCTTGACATTGGTACATTTTTCAATGAACCTGAAGGCTCTTCTGAAAAGTCAGATAACATGATGTTTTTAGCCAATTATATGCATGAGGCTACAAAATATCACACTTTAGCCATATTACTATAATGTTGGCAGTTTTTATCATTTTATGACCTGCATCATTATCATCTTCATCATCATCATAAGATTTCCACCTCATAAAATAATTATTAGATTAAAATGTTTAGTCAACAAAGTTACAATGTATCATTCAGGGCCCAGATCTATGTACCAAAAAACAATTGCAATGTTTTTAAGAATGGTCATTTCAACAAAGCTCATTTATTTTGGACCATAACTTTTCTCATATAACATTATTTTTTTTTCATGTTTTTAAACCTTCCACATCGAAAAGCACATTTATGATTTATACAAATCCTCATGATCATGATTATCATCATCAGGATAACCTTTGTATTACATGGCCAATCAAATATCACAATCTTACACTTGCAGTCCTAATTCTATTGTTATTTGACTGACTAAAAATGCTGACTAACTAATGCAATGCAACTATGATTCTTTGTTATATTCTCAAACAAAACGAGATGATACTCTAAAATTATTTATTTTTGGGGGGGGAAATATAGTGATTTTCATCTGATCTGATTTTACATCACAGTGATCAACTTAAATAGCTTGAATACAACATGTCTCTGTATTATTAGAAAATAGGTTATTGGTTCCAAGATATAGGAAAAAAATGTTCAACTTTGGAACATATATTTTCGGGATGATGTCTTACCTCACACTATAGGCAGAAATGTTTTGAGATAAGAAATAATCTCAAAAACATATGTTCCAAAGTTGATTATTTTGTTCTAAACATTTCTCTGACTGTTAACACAAAGTCTTTACATTTAAATTGTATGATCTTTTTGTGTATCAAGAATTCTCTTGTAATTGTAATTACATACCTTGCTTGTGTTTGTGAATGATTGCATCAAGCACATCTGCATGGTTTTCATCACGCAGAGCCTTTAGGAAAGCGATGATGGTCTCTTTCCCTTTTCTGTTCAAAATATTAAGAAGCTCCCTTACTTGATCAGTCGGTGTGGTCTTGGCCTAGAAAAAAAATAATGTTACGTTACTGAATTCATGGTTATTCCGAATGTAAGGCAGCCTATCAATCTAATTGACATTATTGCAAAAATATTCTTTTTGAGAATAGAATTCAAAATAACTTCATTTTTTAAGATCTAAAGATAGTATAATATATTGTGCTATGTATTTAATAAGTGTAAAACAAAAAGTACTAGAAGATTTTATTCTAAGTCCAACCATATATTTGCTATCATAAACAAAAAATATATATCAAAATTATTTCTGAAATCTTCTTACTGCAATCTGTTCTTTTTCTTCATTGTCAATAATCGTTTGTAAATATAAGTGTGATAGGAGGCCATCTCTAAGATTCACTTTCTGTGTTAGTATTTGTTCACTCTTTTGGAAAAGTGAAATAATGTCTTCTTCTCTCCAACTATTTATAAAACAGACAAGGGGAGATGAACTTCAAATGAAAACCAAAAATAAATTGAAATTCATTAATGATTTTGTTTTGAAGAGGGTTTTCAACAAAATAAAACAAGATGAAAGAGTGTATATTTGGCTTGAGGGCATCCTTAGCTATACACTATGATACTATTCAAACTTCATTTATCATGATTCAACATATAAAAAAACCTAAAATATATCAACACCCAAATCTATCAGTTTTTACAATTTACAGGAATTCAAAAAGCCAAAAGCATCATCTTTTAGAGCATGTTGTTAAATGCCTTTAACATGTTGTGATATACCAATTTAAAAGAAATATATAGATACATTTATTTATCATATCTGTGAGTTATAAATCATGACATAATTTAGAAAATTCATTATTAATAGATACCTTTCTAGTCCTTGTAGGAATGAATCCAGATCCATGATTCACGTGACCTGTGAATATAAAAACATTACAACATCAGATCAGTGCGTTCGTGATGAACGTTGAAATAACAAAAGGCAAAACCAACCTACAGAAAATATTGGGGGGGGGGGGCCA
>JAVSBT010346518.1:0-11364 GCA_033118115.1 Pharyngocirrus eroticus
AGCTTTAAACAGGAGTATTTAATCCTAATCCTCAAATGAACATGTTTCAAAAAGACTAGTGTGCTATTTACATTAGTTTAGCTAATATTAAATTTGGAATACAGAACAATTATTTCAATTTGATAGAAAAATAAAAAATCAAATATCGGGTATGACATCTATATAAATCAATCTCCTTGCTATACAATTCAGGTACATGCATTGCATTATCCTTAAATGCTCTTATAGTGTTGACTATATATATAAATGTAAGGTTTCATCACATATATGATCATGTTTCGTTATTCTAAGCACCTTTTGTCTGTAGAAGGTTTAAAATACAACTTAATTATAATTGTTATGGCAAACAAATCTGTCATTTCGTCCAATTTTTAATCAATATTGATGTAAGGTCATTTGGATTTTGCAAATCATTTGTTGACATACCTGTTGACATCTATGACAATGAATGTGATGATGATGACAACTATGAAGACACCTTAGATGATACCAATCATCATAAGGAGAGTATTTATAGAAGCAGAATTGAACAATGGGTTTCCATTATCAACATATCCTAAAATATAAAAAATCATTGCAAGGTTTTCAATATAAAGTGTTTGATTGATATGGATTGAAAAAGGTGTGGCTGATAATTAGGATTTTTTTTGGCACTGGCTTTCAAAATAAATTCGGAAAAGAACCGAGGACACATGTCAAAGAAATTGTCACCTTGCTTGTAAAAGAACCAGAGAATGTCAAAAACAATACATTATAATCTGCAGATTCTGATTTGGAAATTTGATGTGGCGATGTATCAATATACTAGACGTGGGATCTGAGGGATCTACCCTCACACGATGACCCTGAAAAAAAAATGTACCAAGTGGTTTTGAACAGGCCTCTGACTTTAAAAGATGGCTATATAAATATGGTAGTATCGGTGTTATAGTTCCCCAGCCGGGAACAGAAACAGGAATATAATTTTAGGTAATTATTATTATGATGATATAGAAAACAATTCAGAGAAACTTATGAAACAATCTTTTACCTGAAGTAGTTTGTTCTATAATACGTCCAGTTTCCTTAATGTCGATTGGTGTTGTTTCATGTGCCACTGTTGAAAAATGAAATGCATATTTTAAAATGTTTAAAACTTATTCATAATAAAGTAATAATATAAAAGAACCTTATTTTTTGATGTAATGTATCAGTGTTATCATCCATACCAGCACATGACCATCTTATTTCACATGAATATTAATATCAACATATTGAAATGATTGCATCTTTTGTAAAACATCCATGGTAACCTTCAATGTTTCCCCCCCCCCCTTCCTAATGCTAAAATGTGACTTTTTTTTGTTACACTTGTTTACGTTTTGAAAGTTGACCAGCATTTTGTGTGTACAAAAGTACTATTTTGAAATGTCTATATGTTTTTCATTTATTTTTATGCACTAGTCAAGAAAATGGAATGATTGTAAAATCGTTAAATGAAAAAACTGTAAAACAACTCTATTCGTAGCTCATATTTAAAACTTCATAGTTTCTCTGAAAAAGACGTATATTAAATATGTAACCCTCTAAAGATGCACAATAGTCTTCTCAACAATAATTACACCTATTATTACCCTCTATGCAATTTTACATCACTGAAAAAGAAACTGACACAAAAAAAACATGTTGTGGTCAAAGTTCATGGTGAAGGTCAAAGTTCATGGTGAAGGTCAAAGTTCCCCAAACCGTCTCTTTGAAAAAATGCATTGAACATCATTATTTATCTGTAATAAAATACGGTGCCTCTATTACCATTTTCACAAAAAAAATCCCCAAAATGCCTGGCTATAGAGTTAGTCAACTGAATCCTCTATGAACTCTTTGTATGGGCAATGGGGCGCATGCGTCAGATGAATGTCGGATTGGCTTATTGCAAACAATTTGAAAGTGAAAGTGAAAGTAAAAACCCCTCACCATGTATTCAGTTGAAATTGTTAATGCTGAATGAGAACGCTTTACCTTTTTACAGTGAAACCTCTTCATGCCCCAAATTGTCTGCCCTTAATTCAGTAAAACCTCCATTCTCAACCACACAAGGGAGACCACTTTGCAATTAAGACCACCCTTAGCCTAGCCATTAAAGGGCACTGCACACTTGGCGAAATAGTGGTGTTTTGTTTTCATAGAGCTTTTATCATATATCAAATGAAATGATATAGTTTGATCTGATAAATCATCTCAAGCAACAACAACTAGAGTGACACGTAAACATCCTTTTTGTGACCGTAACCGGAAAAAGTGGCTTATCTCCAATCCAAGTACAAATTTAAAATGATCCCCACTCGATTTCAAGTGTGGCGGTACCCCCTGGGTATAGGTGAGGTCTCACTGTACATAATAATTAGTGTTTGTAAGGCTGTGTTAACCCACCCTTACACACATATCGCTCTAGACAAACGTACTTATATACATGTTATTACAAGTAACAGTCTGCATAATAATGTACAGCAAATTTGCATGATCATAAAATCAGGCCAACTAGGAAGACTTTGTGAACGCAGTTCCATAGCCAAGTTGTAATGATAGATACTAATGCTGAACAGTACTGCATAAGCCCGTTCTTGCATTCTCTAAGTACCGCAGAATATACCCCACAGATATTTGTTTAAGGATACCATGTAGCTTATATAATACTTACAGAGAACCATTGTTAGGAGTGAATAATGCTACTGTGTGTGACCTCTACCGTTAGGGCTATAACCTATACTCCAAACCTACTTCTAATGAGATTAAGGTCATGTAGTCACTTCCTGACAAAGGCCCGCAATAACCATATAACCATGTATAAGCATGAATAAACATTAAACCTCATGATAAAATATGACTAATTGCCTATCTCTTTCCTTCCACCAACATCATATCTAAGTATCGTAAAGATTTTTTATTTATTTTTAATTATTTGCTAAAATACAGATGAAACATGACGAAATAATTTAGATACCTAGTTATTCAAAATAGTGTTCAGTAAACAGTATTCGCCCAGATACAAACATAAATTTGGGTTATATCTTAATAAAATAACATATTTAACAAGACTGAACTGCTCTGTGAAACGGAATAACTTTTTCTCCAAGCAAAACAAGCTGCTGTATAAAGCTAAAAAATAATCACTTTGTTTTATAGATCCTTAAATGATAATGTTTGATATTTTAATATGGATGGGCACAATCAACAAATCAACAGTAAAAGAATTAAAAAAGTATGACCTTAGCTATGTCCAGTGCGCAACAGATTTGAAACATAGTTATGAAATGTAAGAATACATCCCTAGATATCCGGTGTATGGACAATCAGAGACCTTTGGAGATCTAGTCTATGGACAATCAAAAATCCCTGGAGATCCGGTCTATGGACAATCAAAAATCCCTGGAGATCCGGTCTATGGACAATCAGAAATCCCTGGAGATCCGGTCTATGGACAATCAGAAATCCTTGGAGATCCAGTTTATGGACAATCAGCCTGTAAGAAAAGAGAGATATAGAAAAAAAAAATGTCAGGCTACCCTAGTTAAATAGCAATTTCTAGGAAAAAAACGAGCTCTTTGACTATTTTCCTTTGTTCTTTTTTGCGATATACATTGGGCAGTGTGTTTCTTTTTTACAATTTTTAAGAGATAAAGCTTATCATTATCAAAAATCTGTTTTAGAATACAACTATGATATTACACATAATCATTATAAAGCATGACTAATATAAGTCATGTACGTTTAAAAAATATCGAGAACAATGATTAATTTCCCGACACATTCAAATTGTTCTTTTTACAACCAAGCTGTTGTCAATATATCTAGTATTTTATCCAATTTCAACCCAATTAGGTGCAGACGTTATTGACATCCCATCCTGCACAATTTTCATTTTTTTATTTTTAGGTTGAAAATATCGAAAAAAATGAGTATTAGGCCATTCCAAATTGATGAGTAGGTCGATGAATGCAGTCCGACCACATTTTAGCTATGAGTTATGTTTGTCTTCAACATGTAGCTTATATTTCAAATGTAGGCACAGATCAATCAAAAACGTTGTCTTGTAAACAAACTTGCACGTGAGGCCTAGTGTATGCTAACTTACGTTAATATCTCTAAACAAAAGTAAAAAATATTAGGCTCGACAGGATATTTTTATTGTCAAAATACGATTCAACCAATTATCAATTTGGAATGGCCTAAGGGTCCACAGGGTTAAACATCAATCAATAGAAGCGATAGTTTGTAATTATAGCAAATAATGAAAGCTACTTAAGGTATTGTTATGTTAATTCTAACGCAGGATGTTCCTTGCTTGTACCATATTTTGAATTTTCTAAAAGCTTTATGAAATACTAACTGTATGTTGTAAGAGCACACGATTTAAATTTTATTTAAACATGAAATATCGTAATTAAATGTCAACAGTATGCATAAATAGCATGCACGCTATAGGCAAACAATTCCAAGTGGCAGGCAAAAAAATCACACTGAAAATGCAAATGTAAACATGCCAGATAATAGCGTATACATTCAGTGAGTCAACGCTAAAGTGAATTCAGACGATAAGACATTCATGCTTGATATTGAAACATATTGAATATTTGGTTTTAAAGGATTCATGAAAAGTACTGATTTCTTACCAAATATAGGTGTATCACAAATCTTAGGATTGAAGTGTTAACAAGATTGGAACTCATAAGGTATGAAGTGATATTTGTTTTCCTTAATCTCAATAAGCTTTTCAAATTGTGTTGTTTATATCATACTGTTGAATGTTAACAAAGCTCAGTTTCAGAAATGTTGATTTATAACTTCCCTAATTGTAATGCTTACACTTAATGGCTTTGGTATTCTACATTCAAGCAAAGATAATAACGTATTTCAAACTAATATTAGATTCAGCAAGGAACCAAGATTTTAAAATGACAATCTGAAGATTGAATGACATTTAAAAAAAATGTATTTTTCAATAGTGTGTGTGGAGTAAAGGGGATACTAATACCTTTTATTCTATTTATATTATTAAAAGCTGTTGTTTTTAAAAAGCCTACAAAATGGTTGATCACGTCAAAGGAATAACATCTAATTAATATTTTAAAGCATTATCTGCTTTTTCATTATAGCTGCATAAAGACGCACCTCATGGAATCCTCATTGTTCGCAAACAAATTGAAGCCCTTGGCTTGAATGTGTGTCTGACAACGTTTCAAAAACGGGAATAAATCAATTTGAAAAGTGTATCTTACCACAGCCGATGATTTGGTATGCTTCTTGAATTCTTTTTTCTTTTTCATATGTCTAGGTCTTATTTCATATTCTAACTGTAGAGTAATTGGAGATGGCAGGAAAGAAGACAAGGAAAAGTTTATATTGGGCCTTAATTGAGAATATTCAAGATGCATTGGAAGATGATGACTATAAAAAAATGCAAACCGGAGCCAAGGGAGAAGGTAAGTATACTAGCTTAAAACAGTCTATTCAGAGACAATCAATTCATCTTAAGTAACAAAGATTTAAATGTTTCATAATTATGATATATCTCATCAAAAGAATATCAACATGTCACAGAAGAATCGTAGTAATATGACTCTTTCAAGTGCCAGGCCACAGCAGTATGGCAGATGGCTTAATTACTTTCTAATTATCTTGTATCCCCATTTTCTTTGATTGTCTTTTATCTTTTACAAAACATTATGACCTCCTTTTTTATTAAAGAAAGTACAACAGAATGACTTAGCGATTTACTCCTTTTCTAATCAATTATCAACAGTCACTTACCCTGATGTGCTTACTGTGTGTTTCAACTTGTTACAGATATGTAAACCTTTCCAGATATCATCTAGACTCATTTTTACAAAATATGTAATCGTGTAACTTGTAGACGTTCCTAACGGGGTGCTTTCAAAATGCGATAATCCTAGAGACATCTTAGCCACAATGACAAGGAAAGGTATCACCCTTAAAGAAGGAGATGTCGTCAAATTGAAAGACTTCCTTAAAAAAATCAACTTATACAATCAAGTAGAAGAACATTTTGAAGCAACTTACAATGAACTCCTTTCAATAGAAGGTGGACTCCTCGAGGCTGACGGTAAAGAGCTTTCAAATAAGTCAGTATTTCAAGTAATTAAAACAAATTTATATCCTTTGGCTCAGTCTAGTTTGGTTGTTGGCCAACCAAGTGAAGGAAGATATTATGGAAAATCTAAGAAACGAAACTACAGTAGAAGTATTATGAAATACATGCAAAACAAACAAGAAGAAAGAAAATGATAGTATATGGTTTTTTTTCAAGTAAATGAAAAGTCCTTTTGCATAGTTATATTTCTGTCTTTCATTGTTAGCCATACATTTTTATTTTTTTATTTTTTTAATAAAGCATCACGAATAACCCCAGAACGTTCTACAGAACAGAAGGTTGAGAGCCAAACATTTTCTAAAACTGCCAGTAAGTTTTGAGGTAGTACTTCTAAATGGAAATGAGATATACATAAAATATATCAATGGCCTTACGATATGTACTCTCTTCTGCAAGTGAAGCAGTCCATAACAGCATGACTAGTTCAATGTTATTTCAATATTTATCTCAAATTAACATATCTATATCAATTTGATATAGAAACATTTTCGTAACTTAATTGCACTTCTAAAAGATGTCGAAATCTTAAACAGCCACTACTACATGATTCAGTTTTGATTAATGTTGGAATAAAAATGCCATGATTATGTACATGTTCTTTGATTTTTTAAAAAATATTTCTTAGAAGGTAAAGTGGACTATTCCATAAAATCAGGACAAACGTGTTTCTGCATTTTGATTGAAAATTTTACCAAAGAAAGGAGAGGTAAATATCTTTATCGTTACAAAGTGATACCAAAGTAACGTAAAAAAAAAATCCATTATCTCAAAAGTTTGCCTTGTTAGTTTCTTGTGTATACATGTATTTACATAATGAGAAATGTTTTAAGAGAAGGGAAGTGTTTATGAATTCAAATATGGGTACACTTGGAGTAAGTTATACATTTTATTGATTATAATTTCTTTATAAAAAGGTGTGACTTGATATGATTTATTTCTTTTGAACAAAAACTTCAGCCCCCCCCCCCCCCTCCTTCCTCACATAAATCAAGTTATCAGCGAGCTCTTGCCCAATTTAAATTCACGAAAGTGCAGTTTTATCACCATATTGGTATAATGTATTTGATTTTTTATAGGTTCTGAAAATGACTGCATTTTTCTGCGACAATTTTTTGGCAGAGATTTGGGCTATCATATCGACTATAAAAAAGATTTATGCAAAGAAAATATGATGACCTATTTTGATCAGCAAAGAGAAATGCTCATCAATAGCGAGAGAATGTATGATAAACTTATTGTTGTTACCATGGGTCACGGAGAAAAGGTAACAATATTTTTGAATAAATAAACATTATAGCATTCGGAAAACCGGTTCTAGAGTCAAATGACAAGATAGGGTGAGTAAAAGCGACTTCTCCAAGAGTCAATCACTCATTAAAAGAAGTCCAGCATTTAAATGAGTCCCCTTTTACTGTTGGAGAAATCACCTTTACTCATTGGCTTTCTTTGAGTCAAAACTAGAACTCGTGAAGTGTACCAAGACTAGAACCTTTTTAACTTTGTTGGAGACAAGTTTTCAAGTGTTTATTACTTTTGGTTATTATTTATTTATTTATTTGTATTATCTTTTTTATTCAATTATGTTTGGTTTCTTTTTTTCACTTATCAAAATCTTAATAACAGGAAGGAATCAAAACCTGTGATGAAAAAGGAGACGAGGAAAAGCACACAATAAATGGTGAAGAAATACCATGCATCGTTAACTTTGATGATATCACAGGGAAATTTAAAGGAACACTTTTAAGTGAGTCTTCCATACTTATGTCTTGGATGTGTCCCATAACAGTCTCATTTATAACAAGAATAACTATTAGCATCATAATTATGTTGTTTGCTTCTTTCATTTTGGTTTCTTTGTTCCAGTTTATTGTCACCCCCCCCCCCCCCCTCAAATTATACAAACATGTCTGGTTCCTTGTCTGGGCACTGTGATTAGAGGAAATGACAAGAAGCTAACATTGATATGTCCCCCTGATATTTAGTTAGTGTGTAGTAAGATAAAGAACTGGATAGCCAATGCAATCTTCGAAAGTAAAGAAAAGTGTAAAATAAGAAGCTAGAACAAGTCAAAACAACAAAATATCCAGAGGAAATCTCCAATATTTTAAATTGTACAAGTGTGTTTACCCTTTTTATTCTTGACCTAACAAACTAATTATATATGTATAATAATATTATTCAATCCCTTTACAGATAAACCGAAACTTTTCTTTTTCCAATCCTGCCTTGGAACGGAGCATCAACCAGCTCTTAGACCACTGGCCAATGATAGCAATCCTGATCAGATAATGCATGCCCGGTTTAATCAAGGACCCTTGCTACGTGTTCCAAAGGATGCAGACATCTTGATGTGTTTTGCAACAACCCCTGGTGAGAGAAATATGCTTTACATGTACCATTTGATAACAACCTCTTTTCATTATACTTTAGCTTTTGCCATGGAGCATTCTAAAGAAATTACAAAGTGGAAATAAAACAAAAAATAATTTAGTCAATACTGTTTTTAATATTATAAGCATTTGTTTAAATAGCTTTCATGCTTTTGACAGGATACTACTCATACAGAGCTGAAGAGATCGGATCATGGTTTATTCAAACTCTTATCAGAGTTTTCAAAGATAATCACGTAAATGAAGATCTTCTTAGTATGCTAACTATCGTCAACAATGAGATCGGATGCATGGAAGGTGAAAACGCAGAAAAACAAATGCCTAGTTTCCATAGCACTTTGAGATGCAAAGTATGGTTGAAAAAGGCTTAAAAATACTTCTCAAAGCCTTCTCATTTCAATGGACATATTTCTTTTTATATCATTGGATAGCTGGTGCTGGGTGTGTTTTTGTACATTGCACGTTTTTTTCTAATTTTACAAAACTGCTTTTACACATAAAAAACCCATAGGAATGTTTAGAGCTTTTGATAATTTTGGGTGGTAAAATGACGCCAACACTGATATCACCCCTACAGTTAGCTGACAATGTTCCACTCAGGCTGAGTGATGTTCACATGTACTTTGTACTGTGATGATCTTGACTAAGATTCTGTTAACTGTAGGAGTGATTTTGAAATAACTCTATTTGTTCTGTTAATCTCATTTTTGGTGCATATAAAAATTGTTTTGATTTATATTAAATAAATATAGTATTTGACTTGTATCACATTTTAGGTTAAATCTAATCCAAGTTCTTATTACATGCAGTCATTTTTATATAACAGTGACTTCAACAACATTTGATTTTTTTTTTTTTTTTAATACATATTTTCCTTCAGTTGAGGAAGGTTTTGTAGCACTTTGGTGCTTTTATGGTATGAAAGTACCACATTTTGTTTGAATTTTAGAGAGTTGCTTTTTGTATATTTGTCTGATGTTATGATATAAACTTTTTTTATGAAGTATGTTTCTTTTAGCTGTGGTTAAAACAACAGCATTATATATGATGTAACACTTAATTGGTGTATTTTGCTTCAGCTAAAAATATCAAAGTCTCCTTTTCACCTGAATTATGCAAAATAATTATACATTAAAGAATAATAATAACTCTGAAAAACATGTTGCATGTTTTATTTTCAATACGATCAGAACACTGATAGTGATACAGTACAGTTTTAAAATTATTATGAACACGTACATCAATGGGAACAGTGGTAATTTCTGCAAATATTATTTTGTTTGATTTACATTCTTATTCATATTCTAACTATCAATGCCCATATGACGCTTATATGATGACCTAGTTAAGCAATGGGTTTTCAAACTATTAGACTTTTACTTTATAACGGATATGATAATAGTGTGTTTGACAACCCATCCTACTTGTTACTACTGTTTTAGTAAAAAAAAACAAAAAACATTTTTAAATACATGTTGGCTTTTAAAAGCCAAATTGAATGTTGTTACCATTCTAGTGATAGAAACATTTAAGACTGTAATTAATGCTGCAATTACGGTTATAGTATAAGTTAGCTAAGCAATGGGTACTGAATCAAGACATTCATGAATATGTAAATCTATTCAGAAATGCTAGACTTTAAAGCCTTTATGTAAAACAAATTGTACAGTTGACATTAATGGATTGCAGAGTTACAGTGTTAGATAAAAACTAACAAGATATAAAGTAGTAGCCATTTTCTTTTCCAAATGAGTGACATTAAACCAATTTCTTCCTTCAAATACTGTGAAATATAACTTTTATGTGTAAAGTCCTTTTTTTTCTTGATGGTGAAAACTTTGCAACGTACATCATTGACTACAAGGCCCTTTAGAGGATTATTTACAAAAGAGACAGAATATGTACAAACACAATAACAGAGAAATAAATACATAGACATCATAATTTAAACACAAATTATTCTTTACATGTGTAGAATAAAGTCTAACTATCTTCGTTAGTAGTTCGTTTTGAAAGTGTGTAGATCTAGATCTCCTTTTCTTAATATCGACATACTTTTACTAATACACATGTATGTTGATTTTGCAAAAGTGAGGTTGTACCAAAAAAAACTCAGAACTATGTGACACTGTGCTGATATGCAGTCCTCTTTCGGGAAATGAAATCAAATTCGTCACATTTCTAGTGATCCATAAGGGCAACAAGATAATTGCAAACAAATTATCAAAAATGTCTCCTTAGAGGATAGCTCTTGGGTGTTTGTTTTTAAAATCCTCTTTGATTCCCCTTATTTGATCGCCAGTAAAGTCTCCTCTGATTTCTATCTGTGTTGTGTGATGGTAAATGTTGTAAGATATTTCCACAAAATCATCACCATCTTCATATCTGCCAATGACCTCCCCTTCATTTTTTTCACACCTGACAGCTTCCAGTGCCGTGTAGTGCCTATGGCCAGCCTTGCATCTGGTGGACAGCTTCATGTTTCGACCTGCTATCCAAATAAGTACTGCCGTGTAACAAGCCACTATGGCAACATCAATCATTACTGGAAGTAAAACTGAAAAGTCACCAATAAAATAATGTCATTACTCACGAAATAACCAATTTAATAATACATTTTTTGAATTTATAAGTATTGGTGTTTATTTTATTGTTTGAGTCTCTGTACTATTTTTTCTTCCATAGGTTATGGGCACAACATAATTTACAAGAGCACATGTATAGAGTTGACTGCTCCAATAGTATGAACTGCAGCCATGTATTGCAAACAACTTCGATCGGACTAAAAATGAAAGTGAAAGTACAAATAATGAAAATGTTAAAGGG
>JAVSBT010346629.1:3611-26387 GCA_033118115.1 Pharyngocirrus eroticus
CATTGAGAGAGTAAGACAAAATGGTAGCAGGCAAGATTTCCAGGGCAATGGAGCATGTCCTACAGACAAAACGTTCTGGAATTTTGAATACATTGATTACCCTATATTTGTTTTGATGGAAATTTAATGTTTTACATTTCCTCTTTTTTTTACAGTGATCAAAGTACAAAAGACGAAAACGGCAAAACCAAATCAGAAAAACCAACAAATACACACAAAGTCCATCCATGTACAGACAGTAAGAAAGAGACTTGTAGCCCATCAAAATCATCACCTGTTAAATATGGTGAACTCATAGTCAATGGGTAAGTACAATAGATTATATGAATATGCTGTGATAGTCAACATTTTATTACATTATGACCTGACAGGGTACCAAATAAGGTTTTTTAGAGTAAGCATTTAAAGCTGGGCCCCTATGTAGAAATACAGTGCCAGCCATATATTTCTCAATGATCTTACATGGGCAAGAAATTCCCTGTGTATTAATAAATAATAACACTGCATGCAGGATTTAGGTCCTGAGGTCAGGAGTATTACTTTCTTAGGGTCCAAAAGAAATATAAAAAATTCCAGCTTTATATATTCCCTCATAAACAACTTTATTTACACGAAAAACACTTATCTCACATGGAAGTGTGGAACATACTTAATGGCTTGAATTGTAAGCTTATAAGATAGAGTCTTAGAATTGTTTATTTTAGAGTTGGGATTGTTAATTTGCCAGATATATACTAATTTAAAGACTAAGGGTATATCTTCATTTTCATTGCAAAGATGCGATCACAATGGTAGGGTAATTGGTGCACATGATATAGAAAAAGAAATCAGTTATGTGCCCATTGTCCGCTCAATCTCTAGTTTTAAAACTTCTACTTGAGACTGGTTCTCAAGACTTGTATGCCAAATGGAAGTTATGTTGCCAAAAGTATTTTGAGGCCAACATTTTGCATGATGGTGTAGTAACTGAATTTTAATTATATACTCATAATTTTTTGTTACATATTTCATGTTAGCTACAATGGTTGTCTACCACAAGGAGACAAAGGCAGAAGGCGGAGTAAATTCACGCTGCACAGAAAATCCCAAGCTAATGGGGTGAAACCAGTCAAACATCATGTGGTGAAAAATCCACAACAATCTGAGGTAGGAATGGCATTTTTAAAATTGGACTCAAGGTAACAAAATTATTAAAATATGAACCTTTTTGGATATAATTATTTGAATACAAATATATTCATTTTGGATTTATTTGCAACACTTACAGCTTCAGGCAATGATGTTTTGAACATTTTTGCTTGAAGATGTAAGAGGCATCTTAATATTCTGTTAGTCCCTTTGTTTCTTGGTAACTTTCAGACCAGGAAAATCAGATTGCAATGTTTATGATAGGTTTTTGTTTTGGACATACATTTAGTGTATGCAGTGTGAAACAAATGAAAATCAGAGATTTTAATGAAAGCACTTGAACATGCTGGTATTTGACCAAGGTGAACTTTTAGCTTAGTCAATTCCCAAACAGCATACTATACTAAGCTGAAACATCTCTTGTTGTTTGTGTACAGAAACATATGTGATGTGTGTAAATAGTTTTGTTTGATCTCCGGTTTGTTTTTGTATTATTTTCACAGCAGTATGTATCTTATTCTGCCAGTTTAAATAATGTGTAAAAGAGTATTTATAGACAAAAAAATCCACACTTTGACTTAATATACATACATTACAAATGATATACTTTTTCATCTTGATTATTATAGCAAGTTATTTGAACCAGAAAGGAATGTTGCTTACTCTTTAGACCCCCCCTCCCCTTGATATAAAATGCCAGGTATTGCTAAACTTTATGTGAGTTAAAATTGAATGCTGTATTTTCTAAGTAGTGGCATAGTTGCTTTGTTGATATTAGGAAGTATATGCACCATCATATAAAAATGGATTTTGTTTCCTTCTTGGCCCTTGGCAAATACATTTGATTGCTATTTCAAAATACGCATTCATAACAAATTACTTTAAAATGATAACATTATCTACAATATTGGATTCCCAGATACACCATAGAAACTTTTTATACCAGAACTACTTGTTTTTCAAATATCTGCTCACCGACAAAGAAATTAAAAAGAAGTAAAAAAGAAATGGAAAGACTGCAGTCTGCTCTTAACAACATGCCTATTGAATTTTATCTAATATTAAAAGCGATACAAAATAATGTCAACTTATTTTCAAATTCCAATTTTAACTCTTTCTAACTTTTAAGCAAATGTTTATGAATAGTCTTCCCACTGGCAATAAATAAATTACATCTGTTCCTCCTTTTTAAGACTTTTAACTACAAGTACATTGTATTCCATAAAGAATTTTAACACTTGAAAGGCTCTTACTCTGGATGATACCAGCAGGGAATGGTTGTGGAATGTTTTGCAGGTTCTAGGTTGAATTTGTATATGAGGTTAAGAGGCAGACATCTTTGGATAGCGTCCATAAAAATGGAATTCTACATGCTAATGATCTGAAAAGTCAGAGACCAATAAACCAAAATCATATATTTCCACTTGAGACAAAACTACTGTATGTTGCTCTTTATTCTTGAATTAAATCTGTGTTAAAATGCACTTATATCATACATACAACCTATATAATATTGTATTATTTTTTTTTCATTTGCTTTAGCTTATCCAAAACAGTCAACAGCATTCAGTATCTTATACCTTAAACAGAAGTCAAGCTATCATAGTTCAATATGACTCAGATAGCCAAACAGACATGTTCCAAATTGGGCGCTCTTCAGAATCTCCCATTGACTTTGTTGTCATGGATACAGTGCCTGGAGCACAGAGAGCCGAGGACACTATAGTGACACAAAGTACCATTTCTAGATTTGCCTGCCGGATACTGGTGGACAGAAACCCACCTCATACAGCCCGAATATATGCAGCAGGGTTTGACTCTGCTAGTAACATTTTTTTAGGGGTAAGCCACTCTGTTAATTTATCATTCAGAGGGTAAAAGTTTGAACAAATTTGAGTAAAAATGGTCACCAAAGTTGTTTTCCTACAGAAATATTTAAAGGTCAAGTATCACAACATTTCTGGAAATTACTTTTGTATCGGTGAATGCGCATTGCCCATTACTGTGATTTATGTATAACAGGTTTCTGTAACCCTTTTATGTCCAAGACTGTTAATTAATGCTTGAATTTTAATGTCAAACTGGTGCATGGAATAGGTTGATGTTTTTTTTTGTCATTCTTGCCCTTCTATTATTTTCATTACAAACTTTGAACCTATAAAAGAACATAGTTTTGGCTGTTGAAATTAAGACGTTGTGAAACTGACCCATAGAAATGGAGGCAAATGTTATAATGAATTAATTGCTCAAGCATTTGCTTATTGTTTTCTAATGAATTTTAGGAAAAAGCTACAAAGTGGCACACAGATGGTGAAATTGATGGTTTGACCACAAACGGAGTCCTCATTATGCATCCTGTTGGAGGATTCTGTCCTGAATCAAAAGCTGGGATTTGGAGGGAGGTGTCTGTTGGAGGGGGTATCTATGCACTCAGGGAATCAAGATCTACCCCACAAAAAAGTAGTTTAGTAAGTTTAATTGACTACAGTCTTGTAGTGAAATTTGTGTGTTAATAAATGTATTAATAATTGTACCTTTTCTTGACTCTGGATGTAGAAAATATTGAAAAATACATCTTGCAATTGTTTAATTACATTCTTTTCAAAAAGAATGCCGTGGCAAATAGCATGATGATAAGAAATCACATTTAAGAATCAATTAATTTTGCTAAAAGTTTTGTTTTGATACAGTGTCCTTGTATTTTTCAACAGGTTGAATCAGAAGAAAATGTTCTATTAGATGGGACTTTAATAGATTTGTGTGGCGCCACCTTATTATGGCGTTCAGCTACAGGCCTTCTTACCTCACCTGTAAGTCAAGTGTGATACTTTGTATAGACTTTTTGTTAAATTTGATTTCAGAATAACATTAAACAGAATACTAGAAATAAAGTATTGCTATTTTAAAGTTCTTCTTGAAACCTGAAGGCTTCCTAACAATACAAAAATAGGTCTATTGGTATTTCTATGAAAGAATTGCCTGACAAAAACTCAACATTTGGTATATTGTAAAGAGGAATATTAGCAAATTATGAAAAGAATTCTACCAGATTGACACTAGTTAGTACAAGCCCTTTCAGTTATTCTGTATTTTGTTAAAGCTTAATTATTCTTTGTTTAGGATGTGCATACTTTTTTTTTTATTGTGGCTAAGCAGGAATTTGTGTTATTTTTGAATTACAGTATCCTACTCATTTAAGTATTTGACTCCAAACTCTATCTATTTCAGAGTCGAAGAGAACTCGAACACCAAATAGATCAAATCAACGCAGGACGTCCCCAGTGTCCTGTTGGATTAAATACGCTTGTCTTACCAAGAAAAAATACATTGACAAACACTGAAAAACAACCTTTTGTGTATCTCAATTGTGGGCATGTCCACGGTATGCATAGCTGGGGGTGTGAGGATGACAAAAATACTAGAACATGCCCAATGTGTCGAAAGGTAAGAACTGCATTTCGGCTTTGCTATTTTTTCATAGGGAAATATGCCTTTTATTGTTAAAAGTTTTAGATAAAGTCTCTGTGTTGGGGGGTACTCGTAAAATTAATTTGTAGTTGTATAAAATAAGTTTGAAAAAATATTTTACAAAAAGTTTCAAATTGATCAGTACTTCTAAGACCAATATTGCAGTCATTGCCTAATAAAGCCGGTAAAAATCAAAATTTTAGAGACTTCAGAAAATTCGCCTAATCAGTCAAGTTGGAGTACTGATATTAACTTTTTGTTATTGTGAACATTTTTTTTTCTTTAGAGTGGACCATTTGTAAAGCTTCAGTTAGGGCAAGAAACCAGTTTTTATGTTGATACTGAACCGCCTACTCACTGTTTTAGTCCCTGTGCACATATGGCGTCTGAGAAAACAGTCAAGTAAGTTAATAGTACTATGAAATTCTGACAAAGAAAAAACAGAATGAGATAAATTGCTGTTGATTTTGACATTTGAGATTAAGTTTTTGCTCTTAATAAGTGTTTTGTTTTCACATTGTCTTCAATTTCTTCTTTAAGATACTGGGCATCAATACCTATTCCACATGGTTGCCATGGTTTCAGAGCAGCATGTCCTTTCTGTGCCACACCTTTGAGTGGTGATCCAGGATGGGTCAAATTAATTTTCCAAGACAACTTAGATTAATGATTGGATTTGATATAGAACCAATTTGTTTTGTCTTTAATAGAGAACATATGTGTGTGTTATGGTTGATTTAAAAGATTGGGATACATGTTATATCATAATGTATCCATTGCTTTCTTCTTTTTAAAATGGCACCAAGTGTAGAAGAATCAGAATGAAATTAAAACTCAAAGCCTTTGAACTAAGATTATGGTTTTGCCAATCAACTTGATGTACAACTGAATATGGGGATGAACCATTGTCATCCCATTGACACATGTTTCTATTCAGAATTATATCATTTATAATTAGGAATATACAGAGATTATTTAAAAATATTCACTGATTCAATGTGCTGCTAGTAGGCTATACCGGATTTGTTCAACTGAATCGATCATGAAAAAACAATAGAGATAACACCTAGTGACACATTTGGCAACCATACCAAGATCATGTACAGTATATGTATTAAGTATTTATTTATTATTTATCAATATATTTGTATCATTCATGTCCACATAATCACTCACCTCATAAATAACAAAAGCATACAATTGTCATTGTGTGTATGATATATAATGTAACTATGTTTGTTTGGAACATAGAAAATAAAAAAACACAATGAAATGTACTAAGTCATAGCCATAAAGTGTTGATGATTTAAAAAGACAATTTATATACTCCAACTTCCAAGCAACATAGCTTTAATGATAACCAGTCAAATGACAATTGATGTGACTAAGCCCTCCTGGAGGGGCTGAAACTTCATGAGGTAGAAAATCTTCCTCAAACTTTTGTTCTAATGGAGAATACTTTATCTAATCATGGGTCTTGGAACCAACAATATTTTCGCTAATAACATAGCGGCAGTTACACGCTTGGTATTTCTTTTCCCTTTTTTATGTTCTGACAATTACACTTGTTCATATTTTCATTGAAATAGGAGTGTCGATTAGCTTAGATTTTACCCAATAAACTCATCATCTTATTTTTTCAAAGCCAAATGGCTTATGCTGAATGATCCCATATTTGATATTATTATACAATCTGAACTAGCTCTTTCTCTTTAATTCAAAAATATATTCATGTTTAAGTAATCCAAGAATTGTATACAGTAAATAAGAAATTTGCTGAAGCTAAATTTTCATTGAGTTGGCAGTGGAAGGGACAATGTGATGATAGAGATTGGATAGTGTCCAGAGTTCAAAAAGGCCATCAAATATGTATGTTTACCTATTAACAAAACCAAGCAAATTAGATGGTTCCTTTATAATGTGAGCAATATTTTGTTGCTTTTAGCCTGTTTTGGGTAAGGCTACAAATGCCTGATCCTTGTTGGTATTTAAAAAAAAAAATGAATTAAATTTATTTGCAGCATAGAATTCTACAAATCGTTTTCATAAAGTAATAAGCTGTTTCATATTTACTATCAAAAACTACTTATATATTTTTTTGTAAGATCTGGGATATTCAAAATGTTCAGTCTAGTTCATTTTTTTTTATTGTGTCAAATGTTGATACAAACACACAGATGTGTTATGATGTAAAATCTCATTCTGAAAAATGTTTGAAAACATTTATTTGCAGGGTTTATATAGGATCCCCCCCTTGTTAGATTTCTTCCCTAGTAGGAAGTTAACTTATGTTTCTGTAAATGTACTCACAAATTCCCATTCTTTGTTTTGTATTGCAAATGTTAGTAATTTTTCACAAAGTTAGGTTGAGTTGAATTTTAATGTTGTTTCTGTTTACTACATTTGTAAACAAATAATTGGGTATATGAAGTATTTAGTGAATTATAAGAATTTGTTAGTATTAAAAACTTGTTTACACTTGAACCACATCGACACTGCTTCCTCCCACATCAGTCATGAATTAGATAATTTGTTCACAGTAGATTTCCATTTGTAAAATAAATGTTTCTCTGCCTTTGAAAGGCAATTTAAAATATCCAACATCTTGTGGCATGTGTTCATTCATTTTCTATCATGCTTTTCAAATGATTTGATGTTGAGTATTGTAACATCAAAATACAGATTTGATTTTTTTTCGTATCGTGATCTTATTTGAATAATTATGAGATTTTCACGAGATAGTTTCAACTTTAGCCTATTGGTTTACCACATCATTTTTATTGAATGATAAATCAATATGCATTCACACAGAATATTGTATGTTATTTATCAAATTTAAAGCAGATTTTTTTTACTAGAACTTATTGATGCATGCGGCACATTTCCACAAAGGACATCTGTATTCATTTATAGGTACTAGAAAATGTTCAAATTAAAATAATATGTATATCATAACTGCAAATGAATAAAAATGGTTTTGTATAATAATACTAACTGATGTTTACTTTTTTTTGAGAGGGACCCACTATTAGGGTTATGAGGGAAATGGATGAAATATCGAGATTACTAAGGTGCCCACATATACTTTAAAGGGGCGGGGGGCTGCTGCTCTCGGTCCCTCAAGTAAACTGATCCCGGAAACAATATAATTAACTTTTGAACATGCCTTATTGGTGAAGCTGTGAATAGTAGTTTTATGATCAGAAAATATGTCTATTGTCTCATAAGATTGATTTATAATCATTCTTCATATTCTTTATTTCTCTATACAAATGCATTACAGGAATCTCTTCTTTTTTTATATTATACATTATATACAAATTTCTCTCTCTTGTATACCTTGTCATCATACACACTAGGTAGACAATTTCCTAATTCTCCATGATTAGTATGTAAAAAAAATGGAAGAAAAATATATTTTGAAAGCATACATTATTTGTCATGATAAAAAGCCCCTCAGACTACAAGGACTTCTATCCTACAGGTTGCTTTCAGAAGAGTTGAATATGATTTAAAATAGTTTGATACAATACTTAACTTATAGAAGTATAATGATGGGAAGATCATGAACATAAAAAGTATTATAATCAAGCAAGGCCAATATGTATGGATGATTATGACAAATATAAAAAAGATGGACCAGACATCCTTGTTACTTTCCGGAATATTAATGGTATGGGGGGAATGCCAATACACTATAAAAAAAACCAACCCTTTTATCTATGAAGGAGCTATTCCAAAACAGTTTCTTTCATTCTTCTAAATTCTATGGCGATCAAATTATATTCTTTAACTAAATATAAAGCAAAGCATAAATCCTAATATCCATATCACTGGAATAATTCTCTTCAAATCATGAATAAACATTTTGTTCTTGAAAAAAATTATACAGCCTTTATAGCTAGTGGATAACTATTGGTGAATTAAGATTGACAATAAATGTACTGCTGCAGCAATGTGTGGCAACTAATTTTCAAATGTTCAGTCCTAACAGTTCAGGTTCACCTAAAGCACCAAATTATTTGAAGATGATTATTTTCATGATGCTTTGACTCCAAGCTTAGCCATACACTGTTTCAGTCCCTGTTCTTCGTATTCTTTTCTAAACATCCAGAAAGAGTCTTTGTCTTTCATAATATCTGCAAGCACAGCACCACCAAGGAAAACCATATGTTTCCTACGGGGAGGATCTTCTATTCTGATTTTAAATTTCTGGAAGAAAGACAACATTTAACATTCAATTCAAGTACTGAAAAATATAAAATACATGCAACACAGTAAAACAGCATAATCACTTATGTTACTAGCAAAAATGGGCAAAAAAAATATATTGAAGGCTGTAGCAAGGATGGCACAATAAAGCCCAGAGCATTGTGGTCCTTGTTAATCATAACCCCCAAAATGAAGAGATACCCAAAATGGCAGAAAACAAGACAAAGGTAATATTAATCAATAGCATCTTGATCTTTTTAGCCACATCTTTTATGTCATTTTACAAAGATTTAAAAACTTACCGATAATTTATCTGTGTCTCCTTTTAAAATTCTTTCAAGATAGAGCTGTTTGATTTCTCTTTCAAGTCTACTTGGTAATCCTGGATACATAGTAGAGCCCCCAGATAATACAATATGCTTGTAAAACTCTGATCTTGTGTCCATGTCTGCAGCTTGAATTGTATTGAAAAGTAATTCTGCAACACCCACACCTTCAACATTTATCAAATGAGGTTGGAACAATGCTTCTGGAGCTTCAAATCTTTCTCCACCAACTTTAATTACTCTCCCATCTGGTAACTGGATAAAAAAAGAAAATTATTCTTCAATACAAAGTTTCTATTCACGTCGGAGACAAAAGTTTCATTTTAGTCACAGAGTTTGAATTCTACATGATGCCATATTTTTAAAAAGATGTTTTATGTCTGCAAAAGGGTTTGATATGTTCATATCAGTTACTAGATCAGCAGTATAATAAACAACATGTAAATTGCATGAAAATATGAATGGGTAAAAAAAAAATTGTCACTTACTGTGTATGATTCCACTAAAACTGTTGTTTCAAGAGATAACTTTTGTTCCTGTTCAACATCATAGCCTACATAGCACAGTTTTTCTTTCATCATTCTCACAGTCTCAAAGTCAGCGGAATGATTGAAGGCATATCCTCGTAACAATAACAACTGTAATAGATTAAAAATAACATTTTACAAAATAAAAATGGAACAAAATGGACAGAACGCCCAAGATCATAAAATCTGGTAGCCTAATGATGACACTAGGATAGAAAAAAATGGCAAATTTACCCCAAAAAGTATCTCCTATCCTCAACAAAGTATATCCAAAGTTTAATATACTTACTTTTATCAAATATCTAGTAATATCCCTGCCAGCAATATCTAATCTTCTAGTCAGATGGGGTAGAGCAAAGCCTTCATAAACTGGACAAATATGAGTGACACCATCCCCTGAGTCTACGACTACTCCAGTCAATAAACCTGAATAGTAGAATGTTTGACAGTGATGATAATATCAATACAGCACAAGGATTAAATGAATAAAACACTTAAAATGACTGTTATGATACAATTAGAATTGCAGTGGTGCAGTCGTACAATATCTAAATTAAAAAAACAACTAATGCAATTTGAAATAAGGGGACAAGAATATTCTGTAAATAACCAGTGCATAAATTCTATAATAAGCTAACTAATAGCCTTGCACTAGTAGGTCATCTGGTTAACAAATCCCCAAACTACAATGCAGGCTTAAAGAATGGAGATGTTAATCAAAATCAAATATGACTTTCAACTGACACAACGAATTCATTCATTTGTTGTCTTCCTTAATTAAATGTTCAAGAAAATATTTTAGTCTTTATCTCATCAATATTATTATTATCATCATATCTTAAACAAAAATGTAAGTGTAGCTAGTTGGAGCACAGCTGTGATTATTTTACAGAATATCCTTTTGACTTTAAATCTGACATAACCATTGATATGATCCAAAATGAGTTTATTTATTTCTTATCGAAAAAAATACCTCATGATTTAAATATCTACTTTCATCAATGATCATCTTACAATTACATACCTTGTGCATAAAGTGTTAATACAGCCTGAATTGCAACATATAGACCGTCAAATTGGTAAGTTTCAAACATTGTCTGCAAACAGATAAGAAAAAGAAACCTATTAAAACATGCATGGATGAAAGACCTGGAAAGATTGTAAGTCCACACAATAAGTAATTTATAAGTATTATAACACTTAACAGTAGGAATAGATAGCTAAAATGCATTTTACTTCAGACTTTGTGTGCAAGTACAATAAGTATGAAACCTACCTCAATCATCTTCTCTCTGTTTTTAGTAGGATTCATGGGAGGTTCTGTGAGGAGAAGTTTGCTGTTTTTTGGATCAATATTGAGTTTTTCTTTTCCAAAAGTATAGTCATATAAATGAATCATATCATCCCAATTTCTTACAATTCCATTTTCCATAGGATAGTTTACTTCCAACATAGAACGAAGTTCACTTGCTTCATCACCGACCATTAAATCCTGAAAATAATTAGCAGGAGTTATATGCAATTCAAAACTTTATTTCAGACTCAACTGCTTACGCTAGGTCCATAAAAAAGATACATAGTTTTATCCCATGTTCATTATTACATGTATAAGGAAGTACTTACCTTTATTTCGATGTTTCCTATTTTGGCAGTAGATCTGAGAATAGGCCTCCCCACCAAGGAAGGAAATATGTGTGTGGGGAAGTTTGAGCCTGCAAATCCACACTTGACAAACTGAAACAATGAATTGCATATTCGACATACAATATAATTCAAACTGTACAAATCCCTTCTTCCTGGTTATCTTCCTCAAACTGTCGAAGTAAATAATTTTGGGTCACACCCCCTTGTTAAATTCTGTCATAATCTATGTGGAGTGGCGATGTGAACGTAAATTTAATACTAGCATTTCCAAGAAATTATATCATTATATGTTATCAAAATGCTACTCTTGAAAATTAGTCCGAACACAAACAGTTTGATATTTATTTTTGTCAGATCAAAAAAGGAAAACAACTTCAGGAAGTAGATATAGTCCCTGTCCAATATACTAAATTTATAGAGATTAAGCATTCTTCCAAATGGATTTTGCAAAAAGAGAGTAATGCAAATGATGTTAAATTACCCCTGTTCCATTGTCACAAATAACAACTTTTCTGCCCTGAGCATCCATGGCAGATGATTGAAGATTTTCCCCAAAGAATCCAAAGCCGGCTTCAACAATCAAAATGAAACCCGGAAACACTCCCTCTGTTTTGAAACGCCAGTGTTCATTGGATGTTGCAATAGATTTATCCAATCTTCGGCCGCGTTACTTAGGACTGCATGTAAACAACAATGGCTGCTGCAAGTACCTGTCAGATTTGGCAGAGCCTATTTATCGGAATTGTAGCAGTTTTACTCTGTATAAAAACATGTAACGCATCGAGTTATATTCTGAAAAAGGTTGAAATACCAGGGCTCTCAGATTCCTTCAGAGTATTTAGTGCAAAAGACATAGCTATGTACGACGGAAGCGATGTAAGTTGATCGATCAAATAATCACTTCACACTTGATCAAAATCATTCATGGTAACCGTAACGCTCTATATATTTACACTATTTTTGCCGTCCTTTGAAACGACATTTGCCACACGGCTCTGAATCCTTGCAACAACATATTAACTTGTAAGTGGCCTTAACAATGCAAGGTCAAGATTTGTCTTGTATCAAAGATAAAACAATACATTAAATATGTCAAAATTGAATGACAGAAATCGATAATGTAAACAGACCTTAACTTAGCTTACAAAATAAACGATTCCTAACTGATAAAATATATATTTTTTAGAAACAAGTTGCGTTGCTTTATCTTATTCTCGCTTGTATAGCAACAATGATTGAAATTGTTTAAAGATTATGATTTTTTTTCCCCCTCCAGGAAAATAAACCTCTTTATATGGCCATTAAAGGTGTTGTTTTCGACGTTACTGAAGGTGGAAAAGGTAGGAGAAGCATTGCTCACATTATTTTCTTCTTTTATTTACTTTTCCAGTAATGTTAAAAGATTCATAAAATATCAATTAAGCTTCAAAGAAAACATGAATATAGTGCAAATTCATTTCATTAGATTGAGAAAAGTGTTAATCAAAAATGCAATCTCATGTTTACAAGAAGTCATGAAGATTTTTTTTTACCTCAGCTTTCTATGGTAAAGGCACCTCTTACAATGCATTAGTTGGCAAAGATGCAACAAAAGCTGTAGCCAAGATGTCTTTGGAGCCTGAAGATCTCGTTAGTGATATTGTAAGTGTGCATCATATACATGAGATAGATACCAACCATTTCCATTCTCTCTTGATTTTCTTATATCATTCAAAACGGGTCTCAGTTCCCTTGTTAGAAACTTGCATTTAAATATATCTCTGAAAACTATGGCCTTCTAATGCTTCAAATTTACCACAGAGCATCTAGAATCTTAAGCTGGTCCCAGACCCCACCCTTGTTTGGGCATGGTGGTGCTGTGCTTAGGTATTATATGGACCCCCCCCCCCCCTCTTCAAAAATCTTGCATCTGCCACTTTAAGCTTTTGTGGTATTTATGTTTAAAGGTTTTTACATTATAATTCCATGGTTCTCTATAATTAATACATTTTATAGTTTACAGCAAGGGATCATAATTTTGAGTGTTTTTTTATGTAGTCATGGTTTTGTTTACAATACATTATGCTTTTTAGTTACATTGAAAAATATTTGACACAAATCTTTTCTTTTTCAGTCCGACTTGACTGATACAGAGCTCAAGTCATTGGATGAAGTTTTTGAGAAGGTTTACAAGCCAAAATATCCTATTGTAGGCTATATGGATTATCTAATTCAACAGCAAGCACCACTTGTAAGAGATGACCTGTAAATTGTTTGCAGTCATGAAGCAGTTTCAGTTTTTATTTTTGAAATATATTAAACAAGTTAGTGTAGATGCCTAAAGCGAAAGGTTCAATAAAACAGAAGTTCGCTTCGTTTTGACCTGCTACGACTATACAAACACTTTTTTGCACTTGTAATCTTTATCAAGAGTTGTTTAATACTTAATTTTTCATTATACATGTGATCACTCAAAAGTAAGTCTTTCATTCTGAATCTGTCCAATTCTTATTACAAGCTATTATATTTACAACACCAAAGCTTTTGAATAAACTTAATATTTTTCAAATCTGTGGACTAATATTTTATTTTATAAAAGCAAATGATATTATCTTATGGATGCAGCATGATTATTGTCACCATGATGTAAGGATTTTTTCCTGTCAAAAGGGAGTATTTTATGCATCTTGGGGATTGATAAGGAAAAGAAAAATGCTAAATGTTGCCCAATGATTTTTCACAAGGCCAAGTTTCTAATAAGAATAAATCCTATGGAAGTCTTTTGCAATGTTCCATACATGCACACATTAAGAAAATCAAACAAAAGTCTGCAGTATTTTGTTGTTATTTAATACTGATGCTGCATATAAAATTTCAACAGTATTTGTACATACAAAAGCAAATGCATAATTTAAATAATGCTTAGAGTAGACAGACAGCAATCCTACAAAAGCTTATGCAAGATTGTTTTTGAATAAAAAGCTCTGTTGACTGGTCTGCATCACATGAAACTCAAAAGTTGTACACAGTACTTACTACACCATTAGATTTATCATGTGCTACAAGGCTTTGATCTTTGTTTACACTTCAAGAATAATAACCCCAAGAAATGATGAGATTCAAATCTTGAATTAATCAAATCAAGACTACCTTACATGATAATTAACATCTCATTTGTGATACAGCCCAATCAACACACAACACATTTAACATTAGCTCAATATAAAACACTTTTTCGTTCACAGTTACATTGTAACCATTTCTATGTAGTAATTCACCTTGCTTTCTATTGTCACATCTTAATACAGCCCATGTAGAGCATGTTTGAAAAAGAAGCAAAAATATTATGATTATAATCACACTGGTTTGAATTGTTCAGTTTGATAATTATGCCAACATTTCTTAACTACAAATTATCCAGTCATACAGTATTCATATTTATTTATTTACAATCACATCATTTAAATAACCAGTTTGGAAACTGTAGCCTTCTTAAGAGATGAACAAGACATGCTTACAAAACTCTCAAATCAAAGGCCTGTGTTTCTTTCAGTCACAGGTATTAACAGTCATAACCAATGGAGACAAAACGTAATAGAACATACCAAATTTACCAGTTAAAACAAAAGAAACAAATACCTACCAATGAACCATATGGCACCACAAAAAATACCCCTCTTTTTCCTCCATCCCCCAATTTTACATGCAACATTGATACTCATGAACTATTATGCAATTTGTAAATATAAACCCTTTTCCTATTAAGTGCCGCCCAATTACATTTTCCAATATTCCAGAAGGAATATTCATTCTTTTTTCTTCTTGATTCTACCAATCTTTTCCAGGATTATAATTTTTAAACCAAGTGCCACTGCAGGTTAAAGTGTAGGAATATCATTGGGCCCATTGCAGTGACATGCAATCTGTGAATACTTAAGTTACTTCTTATTGACAGTAAGTAAATTCAACAGTTTCATATTGTAATATGTGATTTAAGATTTCAGTAAGAAAGCTGGAATCTAGCATTCACATCGAAAATAATCTGGCTACATTCAAGACATATTTAGTCATTATTTTGTAGTCTGGATTGTATTCCAATCGAATTATAATATCAAGGCCCAAATAATAAATTACGAAAAAGGCTATATCACTTGGATTTGAAAATTGTATCTTCCCCTACTTTGAATAAGCATGGTAAATCTATAGAAAATGATGAACAAGTCAGTTTACAGCCAAAATAAACCCCACAAAAGCTATCACAAAACTCATATCTGTTGGATTTTAAACTTAAAAAGGTGGAGGATTCAGTGACCCACTACCTTGTTGAATGAAAACAGATTAGGTGGAAGAGAAATTTTTTTTAGCTCAATAACATAATTTACATCTAAAAGGCTGGTTTAGAGTTTCCATAGTGGCTCTTACTTTAAAAAAACACGAAACTAATTATCCATATAACTCATGCATGTCTTCCACATGTCAATCAAATTCAAATTTGAGTTGGGGAGTTCTGTAGGAATGTCTTGTATCAAACAAATAACCCTTCAATAGTTCTCCTTTCAACCAAGAAATGTGTATTTACATTCTCACAATATTTTCACTTGGCCTTCATGCCCGGATCTAACTGTAAAGCAAGATTTAGAGAGAAAATTAAACAAATCTATCTGAAAAAACAGACTTGCCTCATAGATCAACCAAACTTATCATTTTGGTATATGGCCTTACATAATAACTAGACTATTGGAAATATCATGTTGTAGAAAATCCTGGAATCGATATGAAAGTTCAAAAACAATACAACAACAAGGATGGAGTAAAATATGCTCAAAGAAATGGTCTTCTTTTCCTTGTTAGACTATATTTCTATCGGAGTCTTTTGCTATGGAGCAGTAAAGATTTCAGTATAGTTGTCTTAAACGGCACTACATTCTCTACATGTAGGTATAAAACATAGAATTTCTGACATCATTTTACAAGTATATAGCAGCTTAAGTGATGCATGTAAAATCCAAAATCAATAGAACTTGTGCACATAACTTCACTATGCAACCTACAGGATTTTTTTAGAATTTAAAGGAGTAAATCTTTATATAAATGAGCTGTAAAAAGCATAAACCTATAGTTATCACAGAAATCAATGCAAGCAACGTTTGTTTGCAAAATCATATCTTTGGTGAGCGCCACTTCCCCCAACATTCTATGGGCTTTTAAATTTGAGCCCACTAGTTGCAAAGATCAGATCGACCTCGAACCTTTAACAATCATTTAACTAGTATTTCCTAGGCAACAACTGTAACTTGCTTTGCATAAAGTACTGTACATAGCTAATGCAAATAGACTAGTGAAAGATGACTGGCATTAAGGGATATACAGTATTGCATAAAAAGTTTTTATCAACAAAGTTCTCAAATGATTGACTATACTTTGTCACATACTTCAAGAATAAAAAAATATTATCTAGAATACCTAGCCGACCGTGCCCTTTTATCAACTTAAAACAAAATAAGCTGCATCCCAATTAATGCTCAAAAAATACAAGAGGATATCTAGTCAAAGCGTAGACACTGAAACGTACAGTATATTTGCATCCCAATTGTGATGAACCAACTTGAAATTAGTACGTAAGAAATTAGTAGTAGTACTCAAGAAAAGGCCTTAATTACTGGCAAGAAATGTAACAATGTTTCAAAAAACCTTCACTAATTATATCACAATTTTTAAAAGTCTTTTTCATCAATGATTTAACTACACACTTTGATTAATTGCATCTTCATTGCAAACATTTGACAAATCAATTGTATGCAAATATAAGTGATACCACATATTATGCTTAATATACAAATGATATGAATGTTCAAATGTACGTCACATCTGGGTTCATTTTTTGTGGAAAGCTAGCTTTTTGATAGATTAATTAATTTAAGAGTGCTTTAAACCCAATATGTAACTGTGCATTAACTAGTGTAACTTCACTAAGTGTTTGGTGTGAAAGGAGATAATAGTTAATATACTTATCATAAGTGGGGTAACAATACCCTCTGTAATAATACTTGATTGTGTATTGCCAACAGACACAAATACACCAATTTATATATAGGGCGATTCACACTTGACTTTGAGATCTTTCTGGGAACGCTGCCTAACATTCACACTAACATTTTATGGGATTAGTCTTACAGAGATCAATCCAAGGTGGATCTTCTAATTTCTATAGAGCAGGTCAGAATGAGATTGGTCCATGATAAATAGCACAAAAAAATATTTCAAAATAATTAGAAAGGGCAAATTAGCGCAAAATCGTGCAATAACATTGTGATTGCCAATTTGTCAGCCAAGTGTATTTCCTCTCATTGCATATCACATGATTATTTTAACCTTGTAAGCACCCCAAGGATCAAAAAGTCTTTATGTTGGTAGTTAGAAGGCCTGCGTGAAAGCAATTAAAGTTACAATACAAGTGAAGTTACACTTCATTAATCTTATCAGGTTTCAGAAGCTTGATATAAGAGCAGCCAAAGACAGGCTATTGCTTTAATACTCCATAGTAGAACATCATTGCAAGATGCTCACTGATGCTAATTAAAATGTGATGGTAACCAGAAAAAAATTCTTCTATAATATATTTTTGTCTGCTCTCCCAAGCTTATTGAAATGAACGTAAACTAGTTTTATTCTAAACGATGAGTGAAGTTTAGAATACATTCAAACTAAAGTGACAGTTTTGTCAGAGCCAGTTTAGCAACATCAGACTATATACAAACACTAAGTTTACATGTTTTCATTCATAAACTCAAGATTCCAAATGTTATGATAGATGATTCCTAGGCAAAACAAACAAAATTACAATAACAGAATTATATACTCAATACTAGCTGTACCAAACTGAATGTTATATTTATTGCACAGGCCCATAAAAAGCGTTTTACTTTTCTTCAATTTGGTGACAATTTGACATGGTATTTTCAACAATAAGAAGCATAGTGCAAAGATGATAGTCAATAAATACAAAAAAAAAATAATAATAATAAAAAGTAACAGAATAACTAACTTCTCTGTTGATTCACAAATCACTTGTTCTGACTTCTTTTTCTGAGGTATTCATCACATATTTCATAACAAATTACATAATATTATATAAATACATTAATAATAATAATAATAAAAAGGAAACAAGACTACAGTTCCAGCATACAGATTCTAACTCCTTCAATAATTTATATTCCTTTTTACTAAAGATCCCCACATAATCGTTTGTTGAGTATTTCATTTGAAAAGCGCACCACAGAAAACCATTGTGTAATCAGGTGGATGGTTTCGTCATTAATGATTGAAGCAAAAACACTACATGATTTTTGCAAAGCTTGCAATTCTTAGCCGCTGTTCATGTCATGACTGAGAGGTGGTCGGTGTGTCCCTTGATGAATCTATATCCACAGGGCTCTGACCATTTTTATCCTTCTCTGCTATCCTGTACCTACGGCGTCTGGAAAAGAGGAAAACAAAACATTTTCATCTGAGCTTAGGTGTAATTTGAAAACATGCATTTATAAGTTTTAAGTTTGAAAACAAAATGTTTATTTTGCTGAAATGTTTTCAGCATTATTTTGAATTGTAATATTAGGAAAATAAAATAAACATATCTTGCAGCAGTTGTAATTACCAAGAAATTAAAAATAAATAAATGCTTAATTACAGTCTGAAAACGAAAACCACATAGAAAACAGGAAATATACTAAATACAATTCATTTATACTTTTTCTCACAAACATAATTTGTCTAACTCTCCAAAGTCAAAGTTTATTGAACATTAATTTAAGAAAAAGATCATAACAACCTTACCTAGCTGCATTTCCTATTTTCACTTTATTGGATGCTTGTCCTGGAGGGGGTTTGGGGGCATAATTACTAGAATATCTGTCATAGTCCTCATCCATAACAGGTAAACTCAGACTTGCTCTCATATATGGACCATCGTCCCTATTCATGTGACTAGCACCTGTACATAGACTGCGAGTGCCTTGCTCTTGTAATGAGCCAGCCATTAATTTGGCACTGTCGGATAATGACTGTGGTGCACTATCATAGTCTAATTCTGCACGTTTCCTATACACAATATCTAACATTTCAAATCCATCTTTAATGTCTATAGGACTGTCCTTTTTTATTTGAGTGTCACTCTCTGCTCCCAAAGCAGCTTTCACTTCTTGAACTATTTGATTTATAGGGAGAATCCCTTCTTCACCAGTTTCTTGTCTGGGTGACTCCCCATCAGCAGCACCCCTTTCTCCTAATTTAGAAGCCTTGCGCTTTGGGGATGTATTCTCCAAATTTAAGGCCTCGTGTGAAAGCTTGACAACTGAAGAGTCTTGTGGTTTTAAGGTTTCACAATCCTTTTCAGTTGATGAAATTTTCAAAGTCTTAGTTTCATTAGAATCTCCCAAAGTCCCATGATCTTGCCCACTAGCACTAGAACCATTTGTCTTCACATCTGAATTCATTTGACCATCCACAAAATCACTGTCCTTTGCATTGAAATCCTCTGTTTTGTTCACCTCTCCATTGCAGCCACCAGACACTTTGGAGCCTTCTTTCCCACTTCCCTCCCATCTGGACTCTCTGTGAAGATCTGGTTTCTTTTTTGTAGGAGAAGTAGTTCGAAGTTTAAAGCTTCCCAGCTTACTTGGTGATGGAGGGATGACTATATTAGTTAACTTGCTGACGGATACTGGGATTCGAGATTTACTATTACTAGATGACACTGATTGAATTTTTGGTGGGGAAGAGGCGTCACTACTTGCTGAGGTACATGTATCTTTACTACTGGTTATCTGGACATTCCTGGGTGGAGACATACTGTCTTTTCTGAATGCCTTTGAATCTCTATCTGGGGAGGGAGACGATCTTGAGGAAATGGGTTTTGTTTGTGAACCTCTATCTGGAGACGGGGAAGACCTAGAGGATGTTTTATTTGTTTTATCTGCAGATTGGGGTGACTTTGTTGTAGTTTTTTTTGCAGGTATGGGTATCCCAGATCTAACTGGGCTTTCCTTTTTCTCCACCCTGACTTCTGTTTTATCTGGAGAAGTTATTGTACTTTCTGGTGCTTTTCCACTGACAACTTCAGTTTTACTGTTAGACTCTAAGCCTTTTTCCGATTCCATACCCATCCCGTGTGACGGGGAGCAGAGATGTTCTATAATAGGTGTCTTTGCCTTATCTTCTTCGTCCGCTTCATATCCTTTATCTGGGTTGTCGTACCATTTATTGGGTAGTTTTTCTTTTGCACTCTGAGCCCTGTCTTCATTATAAGATGGAAGACCAGATTTTGATTTCTGCATTTTAAGACTTCTTGTATCAATATCAATATTTGCCATGTCTTGTAATCTGACAGGCACACTGTGAGATTGAAATAAAGTTGACCTGGGTCGTATATCACGACTTGTGTCAGTCACAGATTTTATGAAATTCAGCTCTAGATTCTTGCATAATGCTCTCTTTGACATAGTTTCTCTTTTGCTATCAACTTTCTTGCCTTCTGACTTTGAAATAATGGGTGAATTATGCCAATTTTTCATTTTATCTCCAAGAGGAGAATGGTTGGATGAATTCTTTTGTCCATGCTCCCATTTGCCACTATGTTCATCACTTTCATCCTGGTCATCCTCCTCACTGGAAGCCATTGAAACATTAAATTGACTAGCTAACGTATATGGTGCAGCTCGAGTTGCTGCATCATCCATATATACATTTGTGGTAGGGGCTTCTTCCCCTGGAACGTTTGTCATACTTTTCTCTTCCACTCCACAAAACATGACACTACTTGTCTGATGTCTGGTGGATCCATATTCACCTAAGTTATTTAAGATCAATTTCCTATTTCCATCTTTATCTAAATATCCATCATCTGGACTGGTTACTTTTGAAAGTCTTGGAGATCTGCCCTCTGCATTTTCAATGTTAACATCAGGAACATGATTCTCATCACATGGTTTTTGTTCATTATAGTCTTTTAAGCCTTCTTCTCTTTGCCTATATACATTTCCTATTTCTTGATTCACTTCTTTCTGACCAATATTTAATCCTCTGCCTGGATCTCCTTCACTTTGCCTCCTCAATGGAGAAACAGCTGAAATTTTGCCCTCAGGAAGTCCTATTTGATGAAAGTCTATAGTGGCATCACTTTTGCGTTTTGCCACTTTTTCCGATATTGATGAAGAGGCTTGGGATTCTTCTCGGCCACTTTTCAAAATATTACGCAGCTGATTATCCAAAAGAGCCAGTTGGGCCTGTTGTGGCAAACCTCTAGGAGAGGCTCTGTGGGATTTTTGAGATCCACCCGACACTGAGACTTGTGATGGTTCAATGATTTGTTTCTGTATACCACTAGGTCCCTCTAGTGAGGGTTTGGAAATTTTCTCACTCAGCTGATGAGATTTAGCTACAATTGTATTTTGTTGTTGAAGACCCACATTGGGAGTCCCTTTTCCTTCAACCAGTTTATTATCAATCACAATATCAGTTTTACTTTCTATCACAGGTTTTTCATCAGCATTTTCCTTTTCCTTTTCATTATTTTTGTTCTCTGGTTGGAAGCTCAGGTTCTCCTGTGGCATGATGGCATCTGTGGCAGCATGTTTAGGAGTCCCACTTTGTCCAACTCTAGAAAAGTGTAAATGAAAAAAAGAATGAAAAAAAATATAATTCCAGTTATGAAAAGTCAAAAGCACAAATAAATGTTTACAAATGTCTCACATACACATACATTGGTAAGTAGGTCATTACTTATTAAATGCAATAGTCAGGCTAGTTCAGACCCATTTTGTGAATTTTGTACAGAATAAAAAGCACCAAATTTTCAGAATGGATAGAGGATGATGATTGTTATTCTATGAATAACTGATTGAACTTTTGACTGGTTAAAGATTTAGCTTACATACGAAAGCTTTCAACTACTATAGTAGTTTTCATCAGAATATCAAAAACTGGTTAGTTGAATTAGCACAATTCATTGTTATTCTATGTAGGTTATTCAATGTCCCCCTCTCACAAAAAAGTAATTCAAACCTTGAATGGTAACTAAATATCAAAAATGTACTTACATTGGCAATGCATTTGTTTGTTTTGTTCCTGCCTGTGGTGTAGCAGAATGAACAGAACTTGTAGAAGAGACCTCAGCATTTGTCTTCTCCCAGTCATACAAATCACTGTCAGATGCATTTTTTCTTTTCATACACTGAAAAAAAACATTTACAGAGAAACAATTGATGACATGTTCTGATGATGAAATAACAAAATGCAGAGTAAATCTCAAAGCAAATTATTTCAATGCTTCAATACTTATGAGCAGGCATAGAATACTGACTTGTGATAGAATACTGCCATAGAGAGGATTTCCTTCAGTATATTTATTAGATATACATTGCAGGGTACCTGAAATACCTTAAAACTCACTTGCCAATTCGGGCAAGTGACTTGTCAAATCCACTTGCCCGGAT
>JAVSBT010346630.1:0-11359 GCA_033118115.1 Pharyngocirrus eroticus
TATCATCACACTACTATATACTGTTTATTTTTGTATTTATGACATTTGCTGAATAAAATCAATCAATCAATCAACCACAAGCCCATTCTCGAGAGGTGCAAAATTTATCAGCTTTAACATGGGATTAAAATCATTAAACTGTAATTTTTGATCATGTTCTTTTGAAACAGTTTCAAAAAGACAAAAGCATTTGTACTAAAAAAACACTTTTTTAATCCATTTGTGTATTCGGATATGTCTATTCGAGCATAGTGTGTGCTGGACATTAGGAACAAGAAATCTTTATCATTGGAAATTCTTTAACTTTTGAATTGCTTTAAGAATCTTAATAAATTAGCCCTTTTAAAATTATTTAGTAAACAGGCCTTATCGATAAAAAGGATGCACCTGTTTCTAAAGAGTTTAATTAAAAGGAAAAGAGTTAAGGGGGGTAGCACTCATTATGTTTGCTATACACATTTTTACATATTATATTTGCGCTCTCTGGCGAAGGGCAAATATTATAAAATGGACTCCTCTGTAGATTCGTGTATCTGTGAATCCACATTTGTCATCTCGATAGAGAAAAAATTAAGCATTACATGGGCATCAAATTTTAGAATAGTATCAAAGATTTATACATTTAGTTCCTTATTGATTTTGAGGAAATGCTGAGCAGTTTTGTATTTTTTGTGTTTTTTTGTTTGATTTTTTAAAAAATTTCTTGATGCTAAACTGTAAAAGAAAGAAATCCCAAATGTTTTGCAAGTGAACGCTTTCTTTAACACAGCGGTGAAAAGGTTAAGGAAGGATAGCCTAATTTGTCAAAAAAGTATGTTGTATTGCCAATTGTCAAGATTGATTTTCAAGCATCAGCTCTGATGCATGTATCTTTTCTAGGCTTGTGAACTTTTGGTCAAAATACTGATAATGTTCTCTATTGCAAGCTGTCTGAAGAACATGAGAAACTTCAAAATATAAAGGGTATGCTTATCAATATATCTCAAATTTCTTTTTTCTTTAAGTCCAACTTATTGTTGTGCATGTAGTAATATGATTATGCCTACATAATATTCATTAGATAAAGCTTATTGTAGTTTTGCTTATTCAAAATCAACAGTATTTGAAATCTGATACATTTTATGGCTCATTAGGACAAATTTAAGATCTTATATCTTGGCAATTTTTAGTACAAGGCTTGCAGTTATTGGTCATACATATATAGTACAACAAAATATTACCCATTTTGATTCACAGCTTTTGCATTCAAATGAGTTACACATGCTATTCTTTAGCAACAAATGACATGGGATATTTTTCCTAAATAAAATAGGTATCACAGGCCTTGAAATTTCACGGGTGCGAATGCACCACACCCATGCCGCACTCGCGATTTTGAAATTACGGGTGCGATGAATCGCACCAAGAAAAATAAAAAAAAGAAGATTTTTTTTCCTTTTTTTCTTCTTGTTATTCTGACTTTTTTTGATTGATTTTGTTTGTTACTGTTTCTATAGGAACTCTTAGCTGCATTGATTCTGAATAAGCACCTTATTTTGTCACTTTATTGTGTAAAAGAAAATCCTTGGTGCAATTGCACCAAGGAACCAAAATCCTTGGTGCGATTTGTTGCACCAAGGCTTTTTCTAGATTTCAAGGCCTGGTATCATTTTCTCAACAAATTGTATCTCCCTGTCCTGTAAAGTCATAATATCCTGTAATGTTGCAATGGTGTCTATTTAACCCTAGTAATGTTTTGGAGCCAACATTTTATGAACATGTGATTATGTTGTAGAGGAAATTCATGAGGAAATTCAAAGTAATGAGTAGAATTGTTTTTTTAAAACCCTGAGCAAATTAATTAAAATTATGAGAAAACAAGCTTTTGTATGATTTTGAGGACATGATTGTATCTCATAATATGATAATCTCATATTTTTTTTTCATTTTTGTCTACTCTTACCATGATTGAACAAAATCATCCCCATTGAATAGATAAATTACCCCTATAATGTTAAATGTATTGCAATCACACCCATTCATCTAATAATATTTGAATCATTTTTCATTATTTTTTCTACAGAGATTCCATTAGCTTTTTGAGGAATTGTGACAGTGATTTACTCAAATTTTCAACTGGAATTTTAGACATGTTTTTTCTGACAGACATGTTAGATCAAGGACTTAAGCAGATATCTCTTGAGCATGCACAATACATTTTCTTTGTGCCGACAAAGTCATTATCGAAGACCTCAATACCAGTAATTGTCAAAGACATTTGACATGGTCTTCTTTGTAAGCCATGCTTTCCTTAATAATTGAGCACTTGAAATATGCTGTTGTTTTTTAAATTTTGACAAAAATCACGATCTATTTTCCTAATGACAGTCATCATTCTTACTCTACCATCTTTTATTATACCTGTAGTACTCTGAAAAAAACCTACTCTTATCCAATTTACCATCTCTTAGAGTGTAATGAATGTTTTTATAGGTCGTTATTTTTTTGTCTTGCTGTTGTTTGAGTATGTTCTCAATACCTGAATGTAAAAAAAAAAGCTTCATGATTTAGTGATCTTCGTCATGTAATGGATAAAGAATCCTTACAATTGAACAAGTAATATGATTTCCTTTTTAAAGTAATCAACTACAGGATTATTTCTGTTTTAATCCATTTCCTCTGGTTGATTAAAAACACAGTAAATAACTCAATTTTTTTTTGAGAATCTGCCAGTCTTCTCCAGAAAAACAAGATTTTATACTTATGAATGACTGTTACAGCTACAAATATTATGAAATCTATCACTAAGCTATAGCCTCACAGGGAGAATTTTTATAAGACTTTGAAACAAACCCTGAGGAGTCCTTGATGACTTGAAACGTGTAGGTTTCAAACCACTAATTTTCCCCAGTTGGACTTTTTTAAATTATTTAATGTATCTTTTTTTATCATCTTATTGTGCTTATGGACATTTTTTGCTTTTATTTCTATTATCTTGATTTAAAATATGATAGACCTATGTATTTGTAATATGTTAATAATATGTCCCCATTTTAACTCTCCTGAACTAAAATTTCAACAAAATCAATAGTTGGTAGGAGTAGCATAGAATAGTGAATTCAAAAATTGTTATACTGTAACAAATTCTGCTTTTCAAATTGATTTGAATCCATTTAAACCCTATTCTTCTCAAATAAAAAGTGTGTCTGGAATCAATTTCAAACCTTACAAACAAACCTAATAATAAACAAAAAAAGGATTAAAATCAATTAGAAAAGGTGTCCAACCACAGCTAATATGTAATACAGTATAATATTATATTATAATAAGTGTTGTCAAAAGTAAAAACAAATTCAGATAAATAATCCTGGCAAACTATAAAAAATACACAAATAAAATTTTCTGGTCCACAAAATAATGTTTGTTTTTGGTATTTTTATCCAACCTTCTAGAAAGCAAACCAATATATTGAAATAAGCAAGACAGCCTTCTTTTACAATGAAATGCCAACATGAAAGTCTCTTATCCAGGAACACAATGATTTCAAAGCAGTTTGTTTAACAGTCATCAATGGAGCTTCCTGTTACTGCCTTCAAAAAGGAAATGGAACCATGTTTTTATTCAAAAATATTATCAATCTTTATTGTATAAGTGTCATGTTATCTTGCTTTGTAATTGTAGCAAACAATGGTACAATAAAGGTCAAGGTCGTAAAATAAAATATAATTATATACTTTTGTTCACTACATTGGTAAATACAATTTTAACACAGATTCTTCATCAATATCAAACCTTGTTAAGCCTTCAGGACTAGGGAGAGGTTCATAGCAGTGCTCCTAGTGTTTTGTCCAATTTTAAGTTTTTTATTCCTTTGTCTTGAACAAATGAAAAAAAATGTTTTTGGCTTTGGCTGAAAGTTGATGCATAAATATTAGTTATTGCATATTCATTGCATTTATATGCTCGTACTAAACATTCTGTTTGTAGTGAAATGTGTGACTTCTTTTCATGTAATTTGTAAACTTGCATTGATGAATTAATCATGGTTGCTGGACGCCATTGGATGTCCACTCCACTTTTGCTCCTATCTTTTGTTCCATAAAAAAAGCTTACATGATGTAATATTCACAACCAAACCGTGACTAATGCCTAGGAGTTACTAAACACACAAAGCATTTCAGGTTCATACAATATTCAAATACTGAAAATTCAACTGCAGGAAGCATTTTTCAATTATTTAAGATTTCAAGTGAAATTAACCTCATTAAACCACCCATTCATAGGCCAAATCAATTAGTTTATCTGATGTCATTGACCATAAACAACCATGGAAACATATGAGAAGCAATTAAAGTGGAATCTCACTATCCCAAGCCTCATTGTTCCAGAAGCTTTACTATCCAATATACAAATGCAAACAACAGGATACAAAAGAGATCTTTTAGCAAGGTACAACAGGAGTAAAAAGTAAAAAAGCCACTTCGAATGGGTTCATTTAAACAAAATCAATCAAAAGCAACCCTTTTCGAAGTGTCTTTTTTACTTCTTAATGTCAAATTATCAGCTGGTACTGGTATTATTATAATAACCGGAGAGCCATAAGACTCATATCATAGATGATCCTTGCAAAGACCTGTATTTACTTAAAAGATAAAAACAATATTTTTTGGGAGTTTGATACTAGAGGTCTTGCTAGTATGTTGTAAGCTTAAAGTGCCTGTACCTTTAAGACCCAGTTGCTTTGAGAGTGCTGGGATAAAGTATAGCCTAGCAGTATACCAATTCCCCTCCTTTGGTGCAAGTACTTTAAATATCCCTAAGTTGTTCTGACTATCAAGTTCCCACTGTAAGGCATTCATTATACAGCACAACCCATTTCTATTCATACTCCAGTTAAAGGAACACTTATGTGATTAATCTTCAATTATATCAGCCTAAATGCTTTTTCTGATCCATTTACATTCCTGTCTGCTTAAAATAATAGGGACAAGCATTATCCCCGTGAATTTTACGATAAAGACTATTTCATTCTATTGACCTTTTTTCTCCTTACATCATTATGACTAGAGCTATTTTTTGGTAAATCAAGATGCTAGGCCATGTTTATAGGTGATCCCAATTCTTTATTTATTTGACTTGTATGACCATTAAGGAAATAGTCATACGCTTTTCAGATGTTAAATGACACCACAGAGGTCAAATATTGAAACTGTGAAAAAAAGAAAAATCAAATTGCCTAATCAAATCCATGATAAATACAAAATGCCACATCAAGAAATCAAAAGAAAGTTGTTCTTAATTTCTCACTTGGGTCTCCAATAGACCATCCAATATCATGATTCTTTAGCTTAAAGTTAAACAAATGTAATGGCTGTTTTCTCAGGTTTAAAGCTGCTTTTTCTAAATATCTTTATCTATCTATTTGGATTTCTATCTATGCAGGGTAATGTAGAGATTCCCACTGCAAAATAGTGGTCTAATGAATAAGCTAGTGATTAAATTCACCTTTTAGTTGAAAATCTTTGATGCATTTCAAAAGTCTACAGTCTAAACACATATAAGATTTTTTAAGTTTGTCTAGTTGAAGTCTATTGACAGAGGTTTTTTAGTTCAAGAGATTAACTTTCGACCTATTAGCGTTGCCATGTGTTTGCCAGCTTTAAAAGTTTGCTACTTTCTAGTCAGTAAAGACACATTGACTTCAAGACACTTCAAATTGTTCAAAATATTATTATTTTGACTACTAGTTGCACATAGGATTATGATGCTGGCTTTAAGAAAAAAGCAAAGTCTTTACTAGTGTAATCGACCAATGTAAACTCAGCTTTACTCTATATTGCTTCTGTGTTCATAGCTATAAAATGAGACATCAGGGACTGCACTGTGGCCACTGTAGTGTAAATTCCATGAAACAAATATCTGATTTACTACACACAACCTCACTTTTGACCCTGAATTTTTGTGAAAAAATCATGAATGATCCTCACCAAAGTTCATTTTTTACAGCAGTTCCTCATTTGGTTAAAAATCATTGAGGGCAATACTAATATAATATCAGCATTCTTTGATTTGTGAATCTTTGACTTTATGTTTATTCTTAGCTCGCTTGTTCTTAAATGGGAAGTTTCATCAAACTGCCAGAGAGCGGCAAGGGTATTACAGACATCTTGTTTTGAAAGCAAAGCTGTCAAAGAATATCTAAAACAAAGTGACAGGGCTGCAGAAAGGAAAATCAAACTTTGAATGAACTTGGCTTCATGTTTCAGTATAGGCTGAATTACCTATAATTCAATCTGACATTGTTGCTTAAAAAGAAAGCGTCTATAATTGACCTCTAATATGGACCTTGACTCGCAAGGTAATAATGTGTCTTCTTTTGATGAATACATTTCCATACTTGTATCACTGCAAGCATTGCCATGGAAGAGGTATTCAGAGAGAATGATAAGAATCTTGAAGATGAATTTTGTAATGTAGTAAATTATGATTTTTTTATTCTGGTATACTATACACAGACAACATGTGACATGGAATACTGTAGTAATTGGTTTTACATGCCAGCACTTTTTGACAATACCCAGAAGAAAGAATATTGTAGCACATGGAATTCTTTGGTTATTGGTCCTGGTTACAGATAATGGAAAATAAGTTCATAGATTTCTAATACTCCTGAAGAAAAAATGGAAATATATTAAATTTTCCCTAAAAAAAGGCAAAACAATCCAAAAATCACCAATTTCTCATAAAAATTGAATCAGCTCCTTCAATTTTAAAAATGTCTAAATATAAAATCAATCTAAATTAAGAACATGTTTATAGCGTACAGTCAGTGCCACTATAAAGTAAAATAACAGCCACATTTCTGCTTGACAACATCAGACTCCAGATGTCTGGTTTCTTACAAACAGTCAAGTGGGGTAAACACAATCGCGAAATGTTGATTGTAGTAAATATTAGAAAAGGAACACAGATTTGTTTCTTCGTGCCACCTTGTCAGCCTCATTTGAAGTTGACGAATTTTGTATTGTCATTTCTGTTGGAAAATCTCCCCATACAGCTGAAGTTGCCTCCTCAAATAATGTTTTATCTGTCATTGAGGATCTTCAATTTGCAAAGTGTGTTTCACACGAGGTGGCACCCAGTTTCAACAATCCCTGATCCTCAGTCAGAAACTGACATTGCAAAATATGCCCTAATGTCGTGATGGAGTTATACAGAACAACAGTTGAAAAACTGAATACATTTTCTGCTGGTTGATATTGCTGAACATATAACATAACATCTCTTGTTCTGTTGCATGAAATGGTGTTGCCAAGCGTTTTTTAATCTTCATTTCAATAAATGTTGTTTTAAACAAACCTGGGGTGTTCTTGTACACTGCTTATTAATACAAGCATGTTTGAATGCTGAATGATAATACATTAATTAAGCTTAAAACTAGAAAAAAACAAATTAGACTTACCGAGGGTAACAATTTGGGTAAAAAGTCCAACGATCTACAATCAATTTGGTATGGCAAAAAGCCTAGGCTGGCAAAAATAAGTTTAATATAAAAAAATATACTTACTTCATAAAATGGTATAAAGTGCAATAAAATTAATCAACATAGAAACAATTTGTTTGTCTTATCCTTTGAAAAGAATTTTATTTCTATTTATAGTAAAATCAACTCACACCATTCCTTAGCTATACATGTAGTATAATGCCATAAGAACTGCAGTGATACCAATGCATTATAAGGACAGTTGTTGACATGACAACAACATTGTCTCCTATAATTTCCTGTTGTATTATCATTACTTTATCACCATTCAAAATTATTACTATGTTTAACAAGTGTTATCAAGCAATTATGAATCCAGCCACATTGCTTCCTACAACAAGCTTAATAAAACTATTTTTTTCTTATCCTTTATAATATGAGCAGTTGAAAATTATGGACCATCTTCATGGATTATTGGAATGATAGAGCATGCTTCTATAACAACAGACTCATAAATTTATCACAAATTGGAAAAATCTGGGTCCCACCCTAATTAAGCAGTCTGCCTTTCATTAATCAAAAAACGTGTCCTGTATTGGAAATGTTTCTGTATCAATTCACTCACGATATCAATGTTAATGAAAACATAATCAAATCAACAACAAAATTCATCACAGGAATTATATTTCTGCTGTAAAAACACGCCATTGTGAATGAGGCTTTTCCTGACTTTAGTACACAGAACCCAGCAATAAAGCATTATTCCTGAAGTTAGAACTCGTAATTATACCAAGAAATCTATTACAGAATTAGAAGCTTTCAATCCATGTGTTGTAAAGTTTCCCTAGTAAAGTGATTTCACATGAAAAGTGTTTTTTAGTAGTTTTATTCTACACTCACTGAATATGCTGAATGGTAAAATATTAAGTATTTACATGTACATGTTAACTAATAGGCTTTATGTTCAATGGACCAAATAATATCATTTTTTATTTTTGAAATTCAGGATATATTTCTTGGTACCAAGTTGCATCAATTTGGTATAAAATATTCATGGGATCTGCCATTCCAACCCATTTAAGGGCTTGTCTCTTATTCTTAATACAATGTACATGTTTTTAAAACAAATCAAAAGTATTCAAACATGTATCATACAGTGAATATGCAAAACTTTAAATTGACTGTCACTTTTCTTATCCTCATACCGCATATATCCTCAAATGAATACCAATATATCAAGCTAAGTATAAGTCATCTCCCCCTCCCCTTTCAATATTTCCATGAATATAGCCTAAATACTGATCTATAAATAGCCTACCCACCATGCTTCACAATTCTTTATAACGAGAGAAAAAGTCATTAATGTTTATACTGCAAAGGAGAGATAATTCTCCTACACAGGAGAGTGATTTTATAGAGAATGAAAATATGAGAAGAAAATTGTCTCATTTTAAAGGGAAGGATTATTTATCATATCTGTCCACAATTGAAATGCTATTACATGACAGGCATTACAACTCTATATGGGGCAATGTGGGGGGCTTTTAGGTAGGGTGTGTGAGCGCAAACCTTTTGTCCTTCTGTTGAATTAAGCATATATACAAGTACATGAAATTGCAGAACATTGCTTTCATCATATACAGCGACCTAGTAGTAGTAGTAGTATGTAGAGTATTGTAGGAGTATCCAGAATATAAAAAACATGGGTTTTTTTTATACTAAAGGTACATGAAAAAACAATTTAAGGATATTTTTTCATTAAAGATTAGGGTCGGCTTGGCGCCAACTGGAATTAATTTTAGTATTTTTTGATCTTCTGTGGAAATATGAAAAATTACATTTTAAAAATCTCTATGGGAATTTGACATGGTATGGGGAATACAGTCTGAAAAAGCCCATGTTTTCAATACACGAGCCAAGGTGGCGATTGAACCCTCAACCTTCTGATCTCTAGGTGAATGTTATGTTACTGAGCCACCGTGCTCCCATTTCCTTTATAGCCAGGTCCCTCCAACTAAAAAAAATCTAATTTGCACCCAGTCAAGTATGGTTTTACCACATGTTAAAAAATAGAAGGGAAATAAATAGTGAGATGCCATCACCGTTTCATGAAAAACACCCCATCAGGACACCCTTTCCAAGGCTTGGATTCTAAATCCCTAAAAACTACTCTTCTTTGTTACCCTTTTCGAACAAAGATACGATCATTGAACAATTGTGCTACATTGATTCTGAGAATTAAGAATATTTTTCTGACCAAAACACCAAAAGGCTGACAAGAAGATATGCCCCACCCCCTTTTCTTGATCCATTCCCCACTAAGGCTGTTAGTCTGATTACAGAATCATTTCCCAATGCCTGATCAAACAATGAAATGTTCACAAAGACTAAATCTACAACACTCTGACATATAATCCGACCCAATGTAAAGAAGTTTAATGGCTTCTTGGCTCACTCATGGACAAAATTGTCATGGATTTACCACCTTGGTCATTTCTTTCATCCATTTTCAGAATCAAAAACACACAACTGAGCTGAAGTAATCTTTTTAACTTTTTTTTCTAAAGTGGATGATGTTACCTATGGACTCTCTATAATTATTTTACTTTCTGATAATTTCCAGGCCTTGATTTGAAGACTATAAGAATTGGTTACATCAGATTTGGAAAACCCTTCTCTCCCTATAGTAGAGTCAACATTGTACCATGATTTGCCCCCTTCATCAAGTTCATGTTGAATAATTCCTTGCATGTGATCAGTGATTTATTTAAAATTATACCTTTATTGTCTCTCTAATGTAAATTTTCCTCTGAAAATATGGAATATGCTCTTTTTAAAGAACAATCTTTAAATTTATATTATCATTACCAATATTCAAAAGTGTTATTATAAAAGATTCGAAGATGCAAGAGCAGGGTTCAACATTAGAGCATATCCCCAGGTCTGAGTCCACATTATCATTGCAGACCCTCAGATTCTGAATATTAGGTGTCAGTACAGGACAGAGGCTTTTTTCTCTACTGTCCAAGGTATGAAGAAAGGTCCATAGTGGAGATGGGCTAGGACAGTGGATTCAAAATACAGGACAGTGGATTTTGAAGACAGATCTGTATATGATATCGCTACAGGTCTGCCTGAAACAGTGCAAAAAATCTTTACGTTGACTCCTGTAGGTTTCTTAAATTATCAGAGGCACTAACTAAAACAGCCAGGTCCCACAGTATTTAAAGGCCTTGGGTAAGACAACCCGATTTCACATTCTGATATGTCACATTTTTCATAGATGGTGGTTTAAAATGATAGGTTTCACAATACATTACACTTTATGAAGACCCTCTCTTTTCCTTAATCCCATTCACAATTCTAGTTTTCTATTCAATTACTGAACCAAGATTCGATTACTTTAGTAACTCTTCTATCATCAAGGCTTTGATGCATATTTCCTACTCACACACTTAGTCTTTTGAAAATCTAATTAACAATGCACAGACACTCCTCAAGGTAAAAGTCATTTCTGGATAAGATATTATCAACAAAAAGTCTCATCTATCAATCCTACTTTGGAGTGGTTTTTTTTTGTTGCTGTTTCTGTAGTGATGCAGAGTAATGTGCTATTTGCCCCCCAGGATGATTTTTTTTTATAAACATTGAAAAATTTCGCTCCCTACAAACTTTGAACTCTGAACTATTAAATAATGTAAAGGTAAGAATTGTCCCCCAATTAAATAAAGTTAAAAAAAATATATGAAAAAGCATGCTTCTACAATGACTATGAGACAAATGTGTTATCTTTTAATGACTGCTACATTATATGTATATTGTCTTATGAAGATTCATCTAACCAGTATAATCATAGTCCAACAAATTTAAACTTTTGACTGGTATAAAAGTTTTACT
>JAVSBT010346741.1:0-11356 GCA_033118115.1 Pharyngocirrus eroticus
GTTTGTTTCGTTGTATTGAGAGTTCTTCTATATTAGTCAATTCCTTCATTGAGTCTGGGAGGTCTTCTATGGCATTACCATCTACTGACAATTTCTTTAACCTGTGACAATATGATATGTTAGCTGGAATGACTGAAATTCCAGTGTTATTCAAGTCAAGTACCTCCAGTGACTTCAACTCTTTGATTGAAGGTGGAATTTCTTTGATTTGATTTTCACCCATATGTAATATTTTGAGTGACATCATCTGTACCAATACTTGTGGAAAGGCTGACAGTTTGTTTCGTTGTATTGAGAGTTCTTCTATATTAGTCAATTCCTTCATTGAGTCTGGGAGGTCTTCTATGGCATTATAATCTACTGACAGTATTTTTATCTTGTGACAATGTGATATTTCATCTGGAATGACTGAAATTCCTGTGTTGGTCAAGTAAAGTACCTTTAGTGATTTCATCTCTTTGATTGAAGGTGGAATATTTTTGATTTGATTTCCCCCCAAGTCTAATGATTTGAGTGATTTCATCTGTACCAACACTTGAGGAAAGGATGACAGTTTGTTTTGTCTTATTGAGAGTCGTTCTAGTTTCATCATTTCCTTCATTGAGTCTGGGAGGTCTTCTATGGCATTATCCTCTACTGACAGTACCTTTTGACAATGTAACTTTTGATAATGTGACATTTCAGCTGGAATGCCTGAAATTCCTGTGTTATCCAAGAAAAGTGCCTCTAGTGACTTCATCTCCTTGATTGAAGGTGGAATTTCTTTGATTTGATTTCCCTGCAAGTACAAATATTTGAGTGATTTCATCTGTACCAATACTTGAGGAAAAACTGACAGTTTATTTTGTTGTATTGTGAGTTGTTCTAGTTCAATCATATCCTTCATTGAGTCTGGGAGGTCTTCTATGGCATTATCATCTATCCGTAGTTGCTTTAACTTGTAACAATGTGATAGTTCATCTGGAATGACTGAAATTCCTGTGTTATCCAAGAAAAGTTCCTCCAGTGACTTCATCTCTTTGATTGAAGTTGGAATTTCTTTGATTTGATTTCCACCCATACGTAATATCTTCAGTGATTTCATCTGTACCAATACTTGAGGAAAGACTGACAGTTTGTTTCGCTGTACTGTGAGTTCTTCGAGTTCAATCATATCCTTCATTGAGTCTGGTAGGTCTTCTATGGCATTATCAAATACTTTCAGTTTCTTTAACCTGTGGCAATATGATATTTCAAGTGGAATGACTGAAATTCCTGTGTTACCCAAGTCAAGAACCTCTAGTGACTTCATATATGTGATTGAGGGTGGAATTTCTTTGATTTGATTTCCCCACAAATATAAAGAATTGAGTGATTCCATCTGTACCAATACTTGTGGAAAGGCTGACAGTTTGTTTCGTTGTATTGAGAGTTCTTCTATATTAGTCAATTCCTTCATTGAGTCTGGGAGGTCTTCTATGGCATTATAATCTACTGACAGTATTTTTATCTTGTGACAATGTGATATTTCAGCTGGAATGACTGAAATTCCTGTCTTATTCAAGTCAAGATCCTCCAGTGATCTCATCTCTTTGATTGAAGGTGGAATATTTTTGATTTGATTTCCTCCCACATGTAATTTTGTCAGTGATTTCATCTGTAACAAAACTTGAGGAAAGGCTGACAGTTTGTTTTGTCTTACTGAGAGTTCTTCTATATTAGTCAATTCCTTCATTGAGTCTGGGAGGTCTTCAATGGCATTACCATCTACTGACAAAATTTTTAACTTGTGGCAAATTGATACTTCAACTGGAATGACTGAAATGCTTGTGTTATTCAAGTAAAGTTCCTCCAGACTCTTTAATACCTTGATATTTCCTAGATTTCTCAGACAGTTATTGTTCAGTTTTAGTATTCCTAATTGAGGTAAATCCCCTACCTTTAATGGAATAGATGTCACACCATTGTTGCTAAGATCTAATAGTTTCAGTTTTTGCAATTTATCAAAAGCATTCTGTGGAATACATTCCATATGGCACGAGATAATTCGTAAACTTTCAAGATTTTCTAGAGTAAAAATTGATTTTGAAGGATTTGTTTTATGCAAGCCTTCTAGATGGAGATGTTTCAGTAGTTTTAGTCTGGCTATTGGTTCCACTGAATCTGTGATGACGTTTTTGATTGTCAATGACTGTAAATGTTCATGATGAATGAGCTTGAATGTTACAGAATCCATGGATGCTATCTGTGTATCACTGATCCCTAATGATTCAAGATCTCCATTTTCATCTATATGACTAGAAATCATATCCTCGTGAGCTTCAGACAAAAATAACCTTTTCATGTGTCCTAATTGCTTACTTTCTTCTGTAGTAATATCCTTGGCTTCTTCGATATGGATTGTGTTTTGAGGGAAAACAGTTACCACTTTCCATAGCTCTGGAACTTCCCTGAGTACTTTTAGTTTTATATGTATTTCTGTGTCCTGTGTTTTGTCTGCCTTTGACCTCACCCATGGTTCAAAGATTTCTCTATATTCTACATGTTCAGTTTTGACAAGTAAATTTACTTCACAATCTTCCTTGATACAACATTTTCTCAATTTTAACAGCACTGCACTTTGTTTGTAACTGGTCATAACTGTTAAAACTTTGCAGATCTCAAATTGCCAAATAAACTCAAATAAAAGTGTCAGGGACAAGCTTTCATTGGCCTTCGGCAAAAGGTTTAGTTGATCCATCATAAGATCATAATCAATTAAGTCTCTTCTATTATATTTGGCATGGGATCTATCAAATAAAAACACATCATGTTTATTGCACAGTCTCCATCCATGTCTTTCAAAATGACTCGTTTTGAAACAATTGTTTACATGACTGTAAACGTCTTCTGGTTTATTTCGCCAGGCCATTTTAATTGTTTCTCAAACAATGTGTTGTGTGAGTATGTCCACCTTTATCATATAGAGTTAAATGGTAAGCACCACAGCAATCTGTAACCAGAAATATGATTATTTAAAAGGACCGTATAGACACACCAGAGATTTTTTGACTCCCATGAATCCAAATTGTTTAGTGTAGTACAAGGAGAATTATGGAGTAGTTTGTCAATACAGCCACATAACATGTTTATTACTTAACTAATGCGTTAAGGCAGCGAAACAAGATAGCATAATGAGTATACAGCTCTAAAGTGTGGAAGAACTCCTACCCACATCAAATAATTTTTGAACCACAATTACCCAATGATAAAAGCTATCACATCAGTTACAACTTGTGCGTTTTAGTTCATACTTCACTGCGCACAGCTCAACATGGACAAGAAAAGCCACTTTTTACCAAGATCATACAAATAAATGGTTATCAGAACAATCTCTTTTCATTCTGCATTTTCTATATCATGAAGTTATATTCATTGTTATATTCATGACATGACATTTTTCATCAGGGCTATGAATCAATTTTTCGAGAAATTTGAAAGTCACCCCTCTTTTTCAATGTTCAAAACTTCTGCATTGTGTCCTTGTGATATCTTTTTATTCTGGATTCTTTTATTAGAATTTTTCTTTGAATTAAGTCTATCTTAGATGATAAAAGTGTTAAAGTTTAGACTTAAGGCAAAGAACCATTTTGGATGGATTTGATAGCAAAGCACTGACCCCTATAAGTATTCACCTTTACCTAATGCCAATGCAATATCTCTTTAATTCAGGCCTTGAAATCTAGAATTAGCCTTGGTACAACAAATAGCACCAAGGATTTGGGTTCTTGGTACTATTGCACCAAGCAATGTTATTACACACTTTTTTTTCAAATATAATCTTACATGAATCTTATTGAATTAATCAACCTAAAAACTGATTAGGAATATTTTTGTAACTTGAGGAATCAATATAACATTATAGAGTATGTATAGCTGAATTTAATTATGTTCAGAACTCCTTAAAGTTTTTTATTCTCTTGGTGCAGTTTATAGCACCAGTCATTTGAAAATCATGAGTGCAGTGCAGGTGTGTTGCAATCGCCCCCCACGAAACTTCAAGGCTTGTAAATTCCTATTATTACTATTGTAATTCTTTTTATTTTGCATTATGTTATGTTGTTATATGGTTTGAGTCCATATAAATCATTATTGAAAGTTCTGTTTTTTGGTTTGAGGCTGTTTTGAAAAATTAAAGAGACAAATCACCCCCATTTTCAAATCTCAATAATTGCCTATGTGGTTGGTTCAATATCCATTTCCTCTATAGCAAGGATAATTATTAATGAAAGATGTCTATGGTCTGTGTCCATTTCAATTTGTTATAGAATGTTAGATGCTTACAAGTGTCCATACTTTTAGTTTTTCACTATCAGGGTGCTATTTACTACTAGTCTACTTGTCTGAGTCCAGTGTATTCCCGCCCAGGTCGACTGAGATTTGATCTAGCTGGTACGGCTGTCCAGTGAAAAAATAGGGCTTATCTTCTTATTCAAGTTAAAGTGATCTGGCTGAATATAGGATGGGCCAGCTGAGATAATGACCAGCTGGTCCGTCAGTCCACCCCCCCCCCCCCCAAAAAAAACCCCCCGTATATCACACCCTGTCAGACCATGATAACAGAGAAATTCTTTCTTCTTTTTGTACACATTGAGTAACTTTTGAGGAAAGTGACAGTCAGTGTGTTTTACATGAACTTACAAATTCTCCATCTCCACTAAAGATTCTGAAGAAAAGGCTTTATGGTTGTAGAAATGTTTACCTTCATCAATGTTTATTGAAATCTATCAAAATGCTGTCCCTTTAGCGGTACTTATTAGTTGATAACAAAATGTGCAAAGTACATCCCTGAAGCCCTTAGTTAAGAACCCATGATTATTTGAAGAATCTTAAAAGTCTTCAAAGCTTCAAAGGATGTCACAAGTGTTGACCAACACATTAATGCAGTCAATAACAGTGTTTTTTTTATAGATTTGACCAATATCTTTTTTAGTTACATTGAACTTATTTCAAAGGTTTATAGATGGTGTTGACATATTGATACTTCACAATAATCATTCAGGTTTGTCTGTGTCACAATCTAATGGTATAACAACAATATACAAGGCTTATATGCTAATCTTAAATATAGCCTAAAATGAGGAAACTACTATGATCCCCTAAATTAGACTACAACAATGAATATAACCTTATGATATGGAAAATGCAAGATGTAAAGATTTTGTACAATGACAATATTTGGAAATGTTGAAAACTGACAAAGGAGGAAAATGTATTACTATGATCTCCTAAAATAGACTAAAACAATGAACACATCCTGATAACATAGAAAATGCAGAATCTAGAGAAATAGCTTTGACAAAATTTGGCAACTTGCCTTCAAATTTCACCAATTAAAATTCAAAATTTCCAATGATATATTCTAGACATCATATCTCAAGGTAGTTGATCGATAAATGAAATACATTATCATTAGCAGTTGGAAAAATACAAACTATAAATCAAATACATATTTTGATTCAAGTGAAAATCAGGTAATTATATCTGATAATTATGTAGTCCATACTATGCATATAGCAGTGACTCAGCTTTTAAACAAAGAACACAGTGATAATACTAATAGAATTGAAACCCCTGTGCAATATAAATATCAATTTTCCTAAAATTAATGATTTAAAAAAACAAAAAAAAAACATAACAAAATAAGAATCAACTTCTTTGATTTATTTCCATAGCATCAAAATGTTGATTGTTTTTGTATTTTGATATGAAAATAAATAAAGGAGCTGATTCAAATTTTCAAAGAAATTGTACAAAGAAATTGACCTTTCATTGGTGTTTATATGTACACAGTAAAGTGTTGAAACCAAATATGTATACTTTTACTGGTCAAAATTGTGCATTAATAGTGGCAGATGAGCTTCAATCTAAAAAAAAAACTCAAATTGTTGGAAACAGAGTTTAATCCTGTTTCGCTACCTTAAGAGTTTAGATTCTGTAAACATATTGAACTCACCTGTCTCATTTTATCAACCGTTGATCGCCATTTTATTCTTAACGGAAAGTTGTCTCTGTTTCCTGAAGTTAGAAATACAACAAAGATTAGAGAAGACACTCATGCAAAGCAGAGGTTGTAGTTTCTTAACCCTCTCCTGTGTCAAATCATTATGACATTAACAATGAATATCTCAAATAAACTTACCTAATCGTGAATTCTTCCCCAGGATCTCAATCTTTGAACATCCAAAATTAAGGGTGTTGGGGCATCTTAACAGGAAATGCAACAAACTGTCAAAACATCATAATAATAATGTTCAGTAGAACATTTATAGCTAACATACCCATCCTTTCTGGCATAAAAATATTTCGATATATTATTATATTATAATTATTTCAAAATATTGTCATCTAGACCCAATTCATATAAGCAAGTATAATTCAGTAAGGGTTCACAAGAGGATCTCCCCTTGGAGGGGTGGTGGTATTACAAGGGTACAAGTGTAATGTCGACTATGTTTGTCCTACTAAAGACGGAAGGCAGAGATCAAGGTGTTCATTCAACCATATATCTGTACAGCTGTATAAATGCTTGTACGTGAACATAGCTAACACAGGAAGAACAGTCACTGACTGCATAGGCCACCCTGTCTAAATATGTTGTAATAAAGAATAAAGCTACATTTGGACAGAGTCCATACTACATTTATTTTTTTTGACACATTTTTATCCAGTTTATCAAAAAAAAAATATTATTAAAAGATCTATGGTTATAATGGAATATTGTTTTTAATAAATTTAGATTTAATTTTGTGTTCTAACTCCAAAAATGGTCTATTTGCAACCCATTTATATCAATTGTTCACATTGTTGTTTCTTGTGTACAATTCACTGTGCAGATGTGGGGTTCTTTTGACTGATTTTAGATCCTTGCATTCTATTAGTTCCATGAGATCAGCGTTATAATTGCAAACTATGTGTCTTATTCAATAATAAGTAAAGCTCACAACCAGACTAAAATGTGTACAGATACAGAGAAACGTTAATGAAGATTTCTATGCGATTCATTTTACTATATTTAAGGTTAATGGGCAACCTTTTGAACAAAATGCTTTTTCAAATTTTGAATCTTATTTTTAGAGTTTATTTTCAGATAGAAACCTTTTTATCATATACATGTAATTATCTTTGTTGCTTAAATAGTAATTTTAGTTACTTGAATTAAAATCTAAAATCTAAAGAAATTTTAATATCTGATACAAATAGCTAGTACTGTTTTTATTTGTAATAAGTCAATGATATTGCCAATATCATAAAAATAGAATGTTTTTGTTTTGAAACTCTTTATGCAAAACTTTGTTATACTTCATTTTTACAACTATATTGTACGTACATGTTTTTGAAATTGGAGAAGGTTTTGAATTTTCATTTTAACAAAGTGTAATATTCAAATAAGTCATGAACCACTGAAATGTATTCATGATGTTTATTTTAAAAATATGTTGTTACAATAAATATGATTTAAGATTGCAAAAAGAAAGTCTTCATGGTATTGAAATGGATTTCATCTCACAGTATAAAAACGAACTAATCCTTTGTTTTTACATAAACTCATATTCACACTTGCAAGATAAGTGGCATTTACTGGTAAAATAGATTCTATACTCATATTGGCGTACCAATTAATACATTAATAAATAGTACCAATACATCAATGAATATTATAGCTATTGTTTACTGCTTACTAATATCTGTGGAAAGTAACAGCACAGAATAGAATTACTTTGGCATCACTAACTCCAGTGTTGATTCTATTTCATCACTAAATATCAGAAACAATACAAAACAACACTAATGTCTTCTAAACGTGTATAAATAATTCATCCTACTTTTATGTATTTTAATGGATCACAATACCGTTGTAACTGTATTCCTTAACATTGTTTTCAGTCACATCTTTAAACAATAAAGTGTGTGTTTTTAAGTAAAAATCAATTCAAATGTGTACAGTAAATGTATAGCTATAATTCATCATATATGTACTTTTATGTATTTTGAAATGATAGTCATTAATAACTATATTAACAATGGTATGTATTTGTTAACACATTTGTTCATATTCAACTTTGTATTCACCACATCCTAGACTGGGATACACTCTGCCAAATCTGTTTCCAAAAGAAAAGTCCAAAATGCCTTTGTTTTGAAAATGACAACTAAAATTCTGCAACATTCTCATTATATCCCAAACTTGAGTGTGTAATACTTTCACTTATCTGATTATAAGATCTATGATGAACACTGCTATAAAAAGTAGTGATTTGTAGTGCTGTTAGTGTTAAAACCACTTCAACATTGGTAGTGAGACATAACAACACTATAATGGTGAAATCACTGACTTTAGTGTTAATATAATTCCACCACTAAATATCTCTGACAATACTAAAAAATCAATAGTATTTCTAACAGTGTATTTTACATAAAAAGATATTTCATATTGTCATCAGAAAAGTACAAAATTACAAGTGATGCCCTCCTACCCCAACACCCTTACACATACAGTTTCATGCTGAGATACAATCTAAAACAGAAGAACTTTTATCAAAAAATGCTCAACAAATATCACACAATGCTCAACAACTAACAAATACTTACTCCTGTATCAGCAAGGAGATTATAACCCAAAAAATAATCATATCACAATATGTGAATAGTACTGAATACAGCAAAATATAATACAATCTTATCACCATGCATGCTACATATACCAGTATACATTCTTTGTTTCCCTATAACATAGCAATATTATGACATAGGGTTTCATTACGTGCATATTCAAATCTACCCACACACGGGGGTCCTTTCACTTATCTTATTAGGAGCTGATGTGGTACAGTTCCAGTCTTGTAAATACATTGAAATAGTATACTTCATCACAGTCACATTAGTTACATAATACAATGGTTTTCAAAACAAATTGATACTTTTACATACACGTAGTTCAAATACACTCATTCATTCATTCATTCATTCATTCATTCATTCATTCATTCATTCATTCATTCATTCATCCATCCATTCATTCATTCATACATTCATTCATTCATTCATTCATTCATTCATACATTCATTCATTCATTCCTTTATTCATTCATTACACTACCCCCTCATCAGTATTTTGATTGCATAAGTAAAATTCCCTAAGAGGATCTTAGCCTGATCTTAACCTAAAGTAATCTGATCACTAGTAAACCAAACACAAAACCTTCTTTTTCGTGGAACATTAAGTATTCCAAAACAATGACAATTTAATAGAAAAGTCTTTCGAGTACTGAAAGTATTCCTGGGTTTCATCTTTCCCAACTGTTTCTAGGTTCTCATTCATCCCTTCGACATCTTTCCTAACTGTTTCAACAGTAGTCTGTATTTTGTCGGTTTTCTTCTAAGCTTGTTCTCATTCACCTAGATATATAATAGTTTCAATAATTTACACAGATTGTAGAAAAAAGCAAAAATTAAAAAACCTGCATCATTCTTTAGGGCATGGTTTTATCTACCAATATTTGATTTTAGAATCTTCATAACTTTATCTTTAAAAACATCCTGGCAGTTGAAAAGAATAAAAATCTTGTGAATTTTGATAACATTATGGATATTCAGTATTAAATTTGTTTCAAAGCTATAAGTACCTGTTAGCGACTCTTCAACAACGTGTGCTTGTGCAGTATCTATGAGTGCTAAAAAGAATCCTATGAAAGAATCTTTGGAACTTTTTGATAACATGTCCAGAAGCTTTTCAATCTTCTCATCTTGGGTGATCTGAGCCTGGAAATGGAAGGATAGAGCATAATCAACTCAATAAAAAGGAGTGATAATATCTTTATTGATATATCTTTTGGATAATTATAAATGATAGATAGTTCTTTGTAAATTATCAGTGTTCTGATGATGACTATGAAAATATAGTTAAAATATCAACATGTGTTCGTCTTGAAAATAAATATCCGGCAAACATGACCTTCAGAGTTTCATTATTGTTCATTTTTTGAAGTTCTCAGTTAGCAAAGGATATGGGGTATTGTTACATGAATTTGTAACAATGTCTTGTAGGAACAGTAACCAAGAACAGGGGCAGTTTAAATTAAAGGGCCTTAAAAGTAATTAATGTAAGAACATTTAATAATAGCACCACAATGTACATTTGTATTGTTATGTTTATTTTCAAAATATTTTTGTAGCTGCTTAAAGAAACAAAATGATTTTTAAAAATGTGTTAATTTCTAAACCATTTTTGTCTATTTGAGCAGGTATAAAAAACATTAATGAAACCATTAACATACAATTCTGCAAATTTGAGGCTATGATATGTTGTAAATTTGTTATCCTCTTTGCTCTTTTATATCTTCAAGAAGTTGATTCATGTACATTGACAAAAAGTATCAAATGAAAAGGGGGGGGGTCCAAATTAGTTTTCAAAATTAAAGCTAATCTGCTACTCTCAGTGCAACAGTGTTCGTAATTTGGATGTTTTGGTAGAAATGAATATTTCATGTTTGGTAGATGTTAAAGCGATTTAAAGAGGAGACTGTAGTAAGAACTAATTAGTAGCCTTAACCACCTACTTCAATGGTTTGTTTCTGCCTCCCTATGATCACACCTCTGCTGACCAGGGATGTAATCAGACCACTGTCAGTTTCAATACTTTCAACAAATAATTTTCTTTTACGAAGCAGGAAGTCCCTTTTTTCCTTAGAACTGAATCTTTGCCTGTGAAAAGAAGATAAGAACAAGGATTGAGAGACTCAGAATTATCATAAATTTTTTTGTCATAGCTATAAAATATTCACAGACCCATGCTATTGCCTAGCATTGAATGGCAAATGTTCAGAAGGTTGTGCTTTTAAAAGATCTTAAATAATTGAAAAAAATGTGTGTTTTGTTATTGTTTCAAATTCCAGCCATCTTGCATATACTTACAGGTCACATCTATGTTTCTGACTAATTCTCCTCAGTTCTTCTGAAAATGTGGAAAGATTTGTGAAAGTTTGAGTTATTGTAATTACCAATGCTTAAAATTTGACATGAATTTACAGCACTTTTAATGGATCTTTATCCATACATGTTTGTTCAAGGTGGGAGCTTGCATAACTAGGAAAATAATGTTTGAAAAAGCCTACAGCTTCAAAGTCAATACAATGGTTACAAATCAAATAAGTTTCATTGTATTTATTATGCAATATTTTGCCAAAGTGGCATCATCATTTTCAGTAACTTTTGATATATGATTTTCTTATTATACTCATTTGTATCTTGTTTTATCCCAATGTTGTAAAGCTATTTGCTGATAGCTTTTCTTTGAGTAAAGTTAGGAACGAAACACATTTGGTTTGTTTGGCAAAAC
>JAVSBT010346852.1:0-10048 GCA_033118115.1 Pharyngocirrus eroticus
TGTGATGGCTTTGCAGATTGTGGCTGTTATGACGGGTGTGATGAAAGTCAATGTACGCTACCTATGTTTGGTAAGAGAATCAATCACTAGTGTTTTTAATTCACATTGACAGAATATGTCAGTAGGCTACAATTTTATTGTAAGCTAGTTTTTATTTATGTTTTGTTATGCATTGATATGCATATATGCTTCTTTTTTACGTCAAATATTCGCTGTGGTTAGACACACCTTTTTGAATCGATTTAAATCCCTTTTTTTTCAAACCACAATGGATTGAAATGACATATTTATTTAGTTCGAATTTGTATCCAGACACGCTTTTTATTTGAGAAGAAAAGGTTCCAGTGACAACCTTATATCATATACATGTATATAAAAACTACAGCAAATTATCACCCCAGGGTATATCTTAGCTATAAGATTATTCATTCTTAATTCAACTACTCACTGTATTAATAACTCAGGTGAGATGCTGTACTTTCAAGACTTCTTATATAGGACTGAGGTTTTATCTTATGTACAACATGCTAGAATTGATGAACAAAAACAAGTTTTATTTTTGTAATACTGTTTGCTGCTGAAAAAAAATAAAACAGATTCACCTTTAGAACTATTATAGAATTTCTTGTGATAATTTTAGTTCCTTTATCACTGATGATACTATGCTAGAATCTTTGACATTCTCACAATAACATGATCTTTATATAACATATCAGTTTGAAAAATGAACTTCATAATGACATTTTCTGTGCAATTTTTAATGAAAAAAAACATACACATCTTGAGACGAGATGTAAACTTCATCATGAATTTCACCTAATTCTGATTATCTTTTAAGTTTGAAATGATCAGCTGGTGATAAAATTACATTGTTTGCCCTTAGGGCCTATGCCTCAAGCAATGTCACCAACATCCAGGCTTTTTTTTAATCATTTCCTGTAAGATAAACACAAAAAAAGGGATGCTAAGCTGAAAATATGTGAATCCTTCAATGGATTTATATCCTTTTATTATCTATGCAGTGTCAGATTTAGACAGCAATGCCCAGGTACAAGTTACATTACAGACAGCAGGGGAGACAAAGTATTGATGACAAAATTGAAACGATCACAAAAATCTTTAATCTTTTACTAATGATATCTCAAATTTCAAAGCTCTCAAAATATTATACCTCTAGTATAAATATTGGATCGTCAAACTATACTGAAAGATTGTCTCGTTAGGTTCTACCTCCATAAAGTTACTATGACTACCATTATGATAATAAAAACATGATTTTAATTCTGTTGTGTGTCAGAGAAAATAATGACTTCCACATAAATAAAATCTTTCAACAGCCTTCTGATAGTTTTGCCTATTAAATTTTAGAATTTGTCTTTCACCTTTTGATAATCTTTCTCAATCCAATTATATTATTTTCAAAAACAGATGATTACTTCAATGGTTAACACATAGTTCTCCTCCTACATGCCACTTATGTCGGATCTTGTGAAGAAAAATCTTTTTGATTTACTAATTAACAGGCTAAGGTACCTTAATCGTTTTGTTTGTTTTTGTTCTTATTTTTTTAGATATTGTACAGAGAATCTACATGGGAGTAAGTATAGGAGTTGGAGTGTTCATCATTGCTGTTTTTTTAGTGGCTATATCTGAGATAAGGAATCCATGGTTACCCCATAGAAAGAAACCACTCATTAAAGAGAAAGAGAAACCCATCGACCCAATAAGTGGCCTACCCATATATGAAATACCTATACAAGAAGAAAATTCAAACAAAGTGCTACAGGTTGACTTCATGACAGAAACATGACTTGTAGTGATATCCTTAATGTACATTTGATGAAAAAGACTATCAAAGACATATGTTATCTCATTATGGTGGCAGCGGTTGGATCCAAACACAAGGTTCCACCCATCAAAGACTTATGTTATTTTATTTGTACTGTATGCAATAAAACCAGATTTGTCATTGGTTTAACTTACTAGGCAAAGTCATTATAAAGGTGCAGTCGTGAAACTGCGTGCAAGATACTAGAACATGTATAAAGTTTGCCAAATCAGACTGCAAATATGTTGGCTGGAAAAATCAAAATATGACAATTTTTTAAGGGTTGATTATGTCTCTCATCCACTTTTGTTTCATTTTTAACAAAGAATATATCATTAATGTGTCATTAGTGGGTGGGTTTATTTTTGAATGGTAATGTCAAATATATAATAAACACCTTTGCATGGTTAAATTGCAAATGTTTCATAACTTTATTATGACATGTGTATAAATATAAATATATGAATATCAGATTTATTATAGCGCCTCTTCAAGGTCAGGCCCTTCAGATGGGCTTGTTTTTTGTCAGATCAGTGTATTGTTTTCACCAATATCAGGTTCTTTTACATGCCAAGTCTCATGAGGCCTTGGTATTTTTTCTCATTCAAATGACATGCGAATGATATATAAGGGTTAAAAATCATGTAAGCTGATACATCAAGTCATGTTCAAATCAAACTAAGGACATAACATGCTGAAAGGTTAAACTTTCTTTTGCCCTGTTTACATTGTCCAATTCTCTAGCTAAGATTTAGCTTTGACTTGAAATCCAGAATCATGGTCCTTTGAAAGGCTTCTAGAACTAAGTCTGTTCACATAGTCACCAAAGCCGCAAAAGTTTAAAGCTGACTAATAATATGTGGCAATGCTAATTGCAACAGTCTTTACACTGTAGACTTTGACTTGAAGTGGTTTAAAAAATCTATGACTAAAAGACACTTTCTAGCGCTTACAAAATTGACAGTGAAAACAGGGCTTATAAAAGACCTACCTCTTCTCACTGAAGCTGTTCTGCAAATAATGATAATAGAATTTTGAAGGATGCATAAAAAAGATACATGTGATTGTCAGAGAGTAATTGGAGGGTTAGCAGCAAAAACACAATATGTTATTCCTGGAAATTTTCCATGTATATCTTTTTTTTTGACAACAATTGTCTCTTCTGAATGAAAAGTTATGAAATAGGCGTTCATTAATATTCTGTAAGCGTGGGGTAATAATTTTATTAGGAATAGGATATTTTTTTCTCCATCTAAAAGCAAATTGGAGTTACAATGGGTAGTTGACTAGTTTATCTCCATGGAAACTTGATGTCATGTGTAATTGTTTTCAGAATCAAAGATAACATTGGTGTTAATGATGATGTGTGAATGTTCTAGCTGGGTCTTGGTGACCTTTTTATCACTGTATATTCAGATAATCAGATATACCTACATGTTTATCTGGATATATAGATATTGACACTGTAGAGCTAGAATTGTCGTAGTCATTTTATTTTGGCTACCATCCTTCGCACCAAATCATGACCTACCTTTCTATTCTAAGTCATTTATCTTATCTTATCTCATCTTATTTATTTATCGTATTGACAATATTTTAACATTTTTCCTGGAATTCTGGATACTTGAGTGTAGTTGCCTTAGTCATTGACTTTGGCAAATTTTACCTAATTATAGATATGGTATGTTACTTGACTTAGGCAATCAAAGTGGTCTACATTCTCAAAAAGTCAAAAAATTACTTACACAATTTTCGCTCTAGAGTGTCCAGATGTCACTTTTATAAAAGTACATAGCATGAAGCTGAATATATTTTCTCTTAGCCTTTATAAAGATATCGTTAATAAAGATCAAAAAAAGATTGTCAGTGTGGCAATATATGCCACTGAAATTGTTGTCACATAATGCGATTGGGTGTATAACTATAGATACAATTTGATTCCAGTTTCTAAAAATATTTAAATTCATAGCATGATTAAAAAGTATTTGTGGAATCTATTTTTGTTACTTATTCTTTCATTACCATTTTCAATTTATACGTTATCACCAGTCATAAATAGAAAAAGAAATAAGATACGAAAAATTGATGACAGTATTTTAACAAAAAACTTTATTATCTTTTTTTTTCAATTATGATTTAGTTACCTTATGATGTTCATTGTATAGATGGATATGTTACAGAAAATAATTTCCTTCAATATTTGGAAGATTCTTTTGTGTTCTTTAAAAATCAATATTGAGTTGAGCACAATGTCAAGGTAGGGAAAACATTGCATTATTTAACAAAATGAATGAGATATTCACCATGTATTTATTTTTAACTTACATTCATATAATCCTCATAATCTACTTCAAAGAGTCTTAAGTGGGGAGTTTTTCCCTTTGCTATATAAATGTACGAACTTAGTGCTAACCACCATTCTACCTTGACAGCAGAACCTCCCACTGGGAGCATCCATCAAACCAATAATATAAATCAACACATAAGATGTGACTGTGATGTTGATTAAGAAGTCTCCTTTCTACTCTGAAACTGAAAGAAGCTTGTGTAAAAAACCTTTGAAAATAGCATGTCAAGGTCTCCTGTAGCGCTCAACCTTTGGCTAATAAATGGAAAAGTATTTTAGTGGAATTTAAAGAAATCATATGTCATATCACAACATCTAATATAAGTTATTTTTTTCTCATGATGTCTGTATTTTGGCACATCATTGCTTACATTATCCCAACATTTAGGAAATCTAGGCTGTAGAACAATATAAGACTTCATACAACTTTTTTTCTCCCAAAATAAGAATTGATGAAAATCGCAACATGCAAGCAAAGAAGAAATAAACTACAGATTTCTGATGCACTTGTATGTGAAGGATTTTATTCTCAAAGCTTTTGATGCTCATCATATGAGATTTTGATCACTGATATGACAATCTGTATATATTTTGTAAATGTTTATTGTTTTGTCTTATCAATGATCAAAATCCCGTGATGAGTATTAAAAGATTTGAGAATATAATCTTTCACATACAAGCACATCAACAAAAGTTTAGTTTATTTCTTCATATTTTGTAGGTGAGTTTTACAATTTCTCATATTCCAAGGTTTCCAAGGTACTCTTGAACTTTGAAGGGGATTCTGTAGCCTTGGGGATGATGCTCACTCTGTAAATCAGAGTATCAGAGTATCAGGATATCAAGAAAAAGTTGACATTAAAAGACAAAAACAACACACTTCAAACTGCTATCATCCTTCACTTGAAGAATCTGCCTCATCCACCTCTGTCAATGGTTCTAGAGTTGGGGCTGGTGAGGGACACCTTGGCTGAAGATGAATGTCAGTTTCAGATTCAACAATGAAAGAAATCGTTGGTAACTCAGGCTGACAAGATATTTCAAATAAATCATCATTTAATTCTTCTTCATTTTGTTCTTCATCTAAATTGGACTCTTGTGATACCGAAGATCGATTAGATCTATTTGGTGACGTATTATAATAGGGGTCCAACAACAACGGTTGGGTGGATATAAGCTTGCTTTCATCTGCCAATATTTGTTTCCCATCTTCTGATATTTGAGAAATCGCCCAATTTTCTGCGATGTTTTCTTCGAAAGATTCCTTTTTCGTCCTTGATGTTTGCCACCAGAGAAGTGATTTTTTCATTGAACTTTTCCTTTTCATTGAATCATGAGGAGTCCTGGTTTTCTTAGGTCCCAGGGCCAATACTGACCCTTGTACCAGTAATTTTGCCCTAAAATTCTGTTGTCTTTTCTCAATTATTTTGACTTTGTTCATATCATTCATATATTTACTTAAACCATGGTCTTCTTTATTTTTCTTTACTAAAGATCCAATCATAAGAATTATAGAAAACCCATACATGAAAATCACTGCTACCACATAGTAGAGAGCCCCTTCATCGTCATAATCTCCCTTTTCCCCGTCTGTGGGTATGCCATGAGTCTTGTTCCCATTTGGGCTGAAAAAGGTGGCAACAAATGTGGCATTGTCTAATTTGTGAATTTTAAATTGAACTTGATTTGCAAGTACCATGGTTACGAATCAAGGTTTGATCTAGAGAGCCTCCCTTTGGAATTTTGTAATTGGCACTTTTAGATGCACTAGGTCAAGGTCATATTTGTGGAAACTGAAATTAAAAAAACAAAACAAGAGCTATAGACAGGTATGGTAAATCAAAAAATGCATCCAGGTACAAACAGAGATGCTTCAATAGTCTTTCAAAATAGTTTCAATATTTTTCATAGAATTTAAACAATACCATATTGAATGTTAGGAAATTAATTTTCATTGCCTTCAAACATTTGACTTTTGCTATGGTAAGACACACCTTTACCAATCAATTTGAATCGATTTAAACCATTTTCCTCTCAAATAAAGAGTGAGTCGGGAAGCATATTCCCACCAAATAAATAAGTCATTTCAATCCAGAGTGGTTTAAAAAGGGGGTTTAAATCGAATCAAATCTATTTGAAAAGGTGTGGCTAACCACAGCCTTATAGCACAGTGTTATTTAGCAGAAGTTAAAAAAATGTCAGGTTTCACTTCATTAAAGTATAACAATAACTCCGAAAATCATAATGCTTGATTTATTTTCAAGACAACTACATGTTGTTGATTGTCGAAAATGTAACAACATGTAATTGTCTTGAAAATAAATCAAGCAACATGATTTTCGGTGTTATGATTATACTTTATTTCTACAAGTTATCAGTTGGCAAACGATTTCACTTCATTCTTCACTGATTTTATATTCTTCTATAGAGGACATTATCATTATGCGTACATCAAAAATGCACAGGAACACCTTAGGTGTGGCTTTTCAAAGTAGTTTTTGCATGTTATTATTAATCACACATGTTATTTCTCCCACATGTGTTATAAGCTTTTATAAAAGTACCCTTTGTAGTGATTTATCTAAGCACATCTCTGTCTTTTTAGTTCCTTTGCATGTCAACACTCTAGAGCAAGAGTTGCCAAAGTCATTTTTTAGCATAAATGAGTTAAAACTGCCATCTTATGCAGGAAATCATGGCCCACCTTTCTATTTAGATCATAATGATATTTATCTATTTTTCTAGGATTTCTGGGTACTTAATTTAGTACAGTTGCCTAAGTCATTCAATTGAATTTAAAAAAGTCAAAGTCATCTCAAACCATCAAAAGCATCCTTAGTATCATGTTAATATTTACTTTTTGAGTAACCTGATATTATCTTTCATAGAAATGGTCCTTCTAAATGGTCAAATGTCTAGAAAGAAACTCAATAGTTTTCCTCATTGTCTCAAAACGTCAAAAAAATGACTTTGGCATTTTTTCCCACTAGAGTGTCTATGTTATATTCCCAGAGGCACCTTTCCACTTGTGTTGCTTTGATTTTTTTTTACAACAGAACATCATTTTCTCTCCCCTAATTCAATCAATGCAGCCTTTTTGCAAGTTATTACTTTGTAAATAGCATTAGAACAGTTTGATTTATGGATTTTAAGAATAATCCAGAAACGTTTAAGATTTCAGCCCAATTGCAGAATAGCACCTGTCTGCATATATCTCATTCCCCACATTTCACATATTTTTTGTTATATTTTTAAAATTCATATTACAAGGGCCTTTTCCCCCGCTATTTCAACCTCACCCTCAAATGCTATATTGGTATATATTCCCACAAAAGACTTCCACCTTTTTTGTTCGGAATCTACTCTATTTTGCCACGATTTCTTCACTCTTATGGTATTCAGCAAGTTTATCAATTTCCTTTGTCATTTCCCATGGAAATTAGATGTTTATTACAAATCTTACATTGTGTTGGCCTGTATATTAATTTGTATATTGACATTTCAGTTATTTTGATCAGAATGAAATACAACAAAATACAGCCTTGCCATTTCTGCTATCAATTCTGTCATAAGAATGTATAGAGGAAGGGTATGTACATAAGATATTTGTAACAAAATAGTATTAAACAATTTAATCAATTTCCTTTGTCGTTTCCCTTGGATATTAGATGATTCAAATCTTACATATATATATATTATTGCAGGATTCGCGTTGGCCCTTCCGGGCACTTCGCTTCTGCCGCTCGTAACAGTCTCTTGGACAGGTCTTTCCAATTAGACCTGTAGTCATATTAATTTATAAAACAAAATAATAGACTTGAAAGCAAAACTCTCTTTATGCAGAGTAATAACCTTGATAAAAAGCTGTGATCTTACTTTTGAAATAAACCCCAAAGACAGTACTTGGTGACATGAAACATGTAGGTTTCAAACTGGGTAATCTTTTTCTGTTGGACTTATTTATTATTATTCATTATTTATCTATATAATGACATTTTTTTTATTGGGATGATAAAACAACAACGCAATCTTCTTATTTATGATTTTCTGTCTTATATTAAGAAAGTATAGCAGAAGGTTATGCCCAGTAGATATTTGCAACAAAATAAATTGATTTTCTCCATCATAAATCCTTGTTGCAAAGGAGAAATGGCAATTAACTCTCAGCATCCTTGAAAGTGAAAAGTCATTTTACAACCTTCACAATGCTTACAAGTTACATGCTTGCCAAGGATGTCTTTTCTTCAAAAAGGTTTTCACCTTGTCAGTCCAGTAGAAGAATTGAATGAGAATATAATTGCTTTCACATTTTTTTCTAAAGGCTGGAAGGTGAAGTACAGCCATTTAGCAAATTTGGATAGCTTTTTACCCTAACTTCAAATTCATCCGATACAAATTATTATTGCCAAATTGCAAAGACATGACATTTGGTGATTTATGTAGTATTATTTGTCATATGACATTTAGAAAAGATTAGCATGGCATAAGGTAATGAATGATTGAAGCAAAATATTGATACAATGAGAACCCAAGCACAATTCATGGCCTTGGGATTAATTAACAATTTCATAATATATCTTGATCCAGAGGAAAGGTTTTGTAAAAAGTAGACCTGTGTCATGAATCCTATTCTCATGGCACATACGAGAAAACCAATAACAATGGCAATAATAATAACAAAAACAATGTCATCATTTGTCTCAAAATTCTCTGAAATCTGTCCTGACAATAGACTTGAACTAAAACTGAACAGATACTCTGGTTAATTAAGTAAGACATACATGTATATATATATACACCCTTACATACACCCTTACATAAATGAGATGACATAAAAAGGTGTGGTATGTTATATTATATTATATCATATCATATCATATCATATCATAACATATCCTATTATATCATATCATATCATATCATATCATAATTATTATATATTTTCATATCATAATTATCATATGATCATTATGAAATCATATGAAATGAATTAATTAGTGAATATCAGATACAGGCCTGCATCAAAGTAGTCTCAGACTGCAGACATGTCTGGTCTGCTAGAATCTGGCTTTTGATGAAAAACAATACAAAAAAAGCCATAAAAATTTACAAAATGATTAACTTTCAGAATACATGAACAGTACATGTATACATCTGTGATAAAGCAGTTACAGGCAACGATGTAAGCTTTCTCAATTGAAAATTCCAAGAAAGCAATTTCCAGGCATTTGTATCTAGGATATTCAATTGGATAAGTAGAATTCCTTTATCAGGCCATTCTAAGTTGATTAAATGTACAATGGATTTTTTTGGTATCAAAAATTGACGTGGCAGGCCAAATTGTTTTTTTACATCTCAAACTCGATTAGACAACATCAGCCTTTTACATTGATACAATGGCCAGATGTTTGATTTTCATGAAATAGCACAAATATCTTATATTGTACATATAAACCATCATAGTTTACTATTTCAAAACAAAAATGTAGGTTTACAAGCTTTCAAAGTTTTTGACTGATTTTGTTGCCTAAAATTACCCTGCTGCTCTAACCGCCAACCAACTTATCAATGTGGAATGACCTTAGTAAGAATAACATATTAGGTTAATGTTATTTTATTCTAATCTGAATATTACATAAATATGACATGGGAAAGTTGATTTAACTATTTTTGATTTGATTTGGTTTATATGGCTATGACATACATGAAAAATAAATACAACGAAATCAAAAAACAGCATTTATATCACAACAAGGATGACACAAGAAAGCCTACAGGGCTTATTTCCATTGTGTCATATGACAAATAATACTACATAAGTCTCAATATGTCATTGTAACTACATGTATAATTACTTTTCTTATGCACAGTAA
>JAVSBT010346963.1:0-11355 GCA_033118115.1 Pharyngocirrus eroticus
TTTAGAGAATATTTTGACAGAGCAACCCACTTAGCTAATATCGCCCGTTATACAGTCTGCGGCTACACGCTCATTATCCTGGATCAATGAGAACATACTTAGCTGATAACCTTTATGAACTCATTTTCGCATGATTTAAATTAACACCTAGCAATGTACTCCTTTCATTCTGTAAGATACTTTTAAAAACAGTGACATCCCATCAACACTTACAGGACTCCAGAAATGGCTTCTTTGGCAAATACAAAAGTGTAAGCTCATTAGCTACTTTGTCATAAAAAAAAGAGCTTCAATTCAGATGGCATTCATGTATCCTGAAATGACCTTTCACAACATTTGACAGACACAATTTGCAAGCCGCCATCTTGTTTTGTTTGTGCGAAGGTTTTCTTTTTTTTTTAAGTGACACAAGAACTAAAAAGAATTCATCTTGAAATGAGTGAAGAACTTGGAACATTTTGTATGCACTTTTTTGAAAGATTTATTTCTTAGCTTTCCAACTCCACTCGAGTTCTTGATCACTGATTATGGTAATGGGTTATACAAAGAAGAGCAACACTGCATGGCGACCATTTTGACTATTTAGTGTCACTGAAAAACTATTACTAATATCATGTACATACTTTACAAAAAAAAAAGGATTTTAATCAAGATTTAATGGTCCATTATGCATATTTCAAGTACTTTAACAGCTTTGTGAAGCTTTACAAGTAATTTCTTGTAGACAGATGATAATCAACACAAAGATTTGTGGTTTTTTACAGTGATACAAGCATAAAAATATGGACAGTATAATAGTCTGATATGAGAGATATTTGTTTGAATCCTGCTTGAGATTTCCTTTTTTTAGTCCCATACAAATGTCCTTCATTTAGCTTTAAGGACAGCAAGAATATAGAGCAATTCAATAAGTCCATCTTTTGTTGATATTCATGTAAAATAAAAACAAGACAGGAAAGTATTTTGTTAATTTGAATTTTGCTGTCTCCCATCATCAAGACGTCATTTTTGTGAAAATATTCTCAAAACTTTGCCCAGAAGCAGCTATGAGTCTTTTTCCTCTAAAAAAGAGCATTGTTCTTCAAAGAAAACAAAAGAAAAGGCTGTAGAAATTCACTTGACAGATTATAAAAACAGGATGTCAGAAGGGAAATCTTGGCAGTTTCTGAAGGCAAATATTATTTAATTTTCAAAGAAGACAAAAAAAGACAAAAGAAAAGAAAATCCTTGTGAAATAATGTCAACAAAAATATCTCAAGGTGTGGTGACGTAGTGTTATTATGACATTGTTCAACTCTTGATATATCTCAACAGGCTCATTTTAATTATAATCATTTAAGCTGGGGATAGTTTTATTTTTAATTTAATTCTAGCTTTATGGTAGTTCAAGTAAGTTTGCCTTAGTAATAAACTATGCCGGTTAATCAATTTACATTGAATTTAAGTAAAAGAATCTTATATGCTACCCTTATTGGAAAGTCAGACACTATATCGACAAAAATCAACAAATAAATCAGCCGACCAAGGTAAGATATAGTAAAATAGTGTTCCGATGATGACATACCAGTTGGCAATGGATTCGAGGTGAGATAACTAACTTTTTCTACACCTACCACATATTTAGGATTTGTTTCTGATTATAACATATCATTTTGTTTTATTTCATTTTTCCCATACAACAGTTTTTAAAACCATTAAACTGTTAAAGAATCCATCAGACTTTTCGTAATTTCAATCCATTTGTCAAATACCCATATTATCCATTCCAATATCTAGTCCTAAATGCCTTTTGATCAGGTCCTTATGTGGTGTCCCTAAAGCAGCATCATGCTGAGGATTAACAGCTTATAATTTATCACATATGGCCATATTAGACAGAATCTTTACATCCTAAAGATGATGGCGTGCAAGAAGTCATCAATAATTTATTCAGTTCAATTAAAACTCATAAACTGGTACCATGTGGCAAATTTCATTACATTGATTAAATGTTGTCTTTTTTTTCAGTTTCAGAATTCCACACCATAATGCAAAAAACACCAACAAATGTCCTAGATTTAGGTACATTTCTTGACAGAGTCTCTGTTCACATTTTAAGTTTATTTTCATGCTTTTTTATGAAATATAAATCAAAATCACCTAACTCTTGACATGAGTTTACGACTGTAAAGCCTTCAGAACAAGTCCAAAATAACCCCCATCAGAGATTTAAATTTATCATACATTTTTACAAAACACCAAATTATGAGGCAGGTCAATTTTGAGTATAGCATCAAATTGTTCTACAATATTTAAGTCCCACTAAAAAAAAACTTGCAACAAATTAATGTTGATGACAAAAGAGACAATATTGTCAACAAATATCATTCAATATGTGTTCATTGGCCAATATTAAAGTTTATGAAATAGCTTTTGACAAGATAGATGAACATTATCAGGTGAGTATATAAACAAGGTAAAACCTATTGTTAGCCCTAGTAAAACTGTTTTAGATTCTTATAACCAATATCCCTTGAAAGATTTGTATGTCTATGAAGTGAATAGGTGTTTACTATTGACAATTCACAAAAAATAAATAAGGTAGCTTTTCCTGTACTAAACATCAACATCACAGATTGTCCATGGACTACAAATAGAATTTGGGGACAACAAACTTTAAAATTTGAAATACGTTTACACCATCAACTTTTGAAGTACTTTGAAGAATGTTACTTGTATGCACTAACTAACCCTTACAAAATCTATAGTGTAAACAGGGCTTGATAAAAGTACACACGGTTGGATGCATGCAATTCTGTCCCTATGAGATAGATGATATCTCAGACATCTCAACTTCTAAGGTGTTTTGTGTTATGGCCTGACCTGCACCACCACAGAAAGTAAACAGGAAGTTTTAAGGGGTTGATAGCCAACCTTGACATTTGCACAATTCCATCTAAACAACATATATCCAATACTTGGTGTACATGAACAAAAATGTCATGATTTGAAGTGGCTTGAATTGACTGGCAGTCAGTTTGTTCACATTGTTGACAAAGTTGCAAGAGTAAATAGCTGACAAACACATGACAATATCAATGGGTAGAAAGTTAATCCCTCTAAATAAAAATATTTGTCAATAGACTTCAAGATAGAAATAACTTTAAAATCGCAACTATGTTTAGACTGTAATCTTCAACTATAATAGGATGCTTTCTAGCACATACAGATTCAACAATGTAAAGAGAGCTTTAATGGGGGGGGGGGGTCTTTTTCATCCAATATTTCATACTTAATCAGAAATTTTTATTATAGAAGTATACACACCGTCGCCACAGTCCAGCATCCCTACCTTATATTAGGCCACTCTGTCTACAATATAGGCATTAGTATCATGGTTTATCATATGATATAATCAATTAAGTCCACACCAGAATACTTTCAAAAAACAACAACAAATTCAAATCACATATCACAGGCTGGTTTTCTAACTTTAAAGTAGAACTGTATAGTAATTTCAAAAACCCGATTTTATTTCATGACACATGTTTAGACCTTCGTGCACAGCTTCAATAAATTTTATACAGAGGGCCTTTAATCAAGGCTCTTCCTTCTTTCCATGAAGCAAGATTTTTGATCGATTTGACATCCATCTACACAGTCATTAATCAACAATAGATAAAGCTTAAAGAGAGCAATGAGCTGTTTTAATTTTAGACCAGTGTATGAGCCATCTCTTTATATCACAGTACTTCTCCAGTAACAATGTGTCTCTTTTCTATTGCCTTCCTGCTGCCTCAATGCAAAGACTAACTTACAGGGGCCTAGGATTACTTCCTTAGCTCTCACTGTTCATGCAAAGAATAAATACTTTGGATTTTCTTGGGGTTTTTTAATGATAAAAGGCGACCTGAGAATGAGTAAATTATACTGTATTTAAAGCCAAAGAAGACGTCTTATGCCTTAAATAGGGAAATGAAAAAGATGGGTTACAATGACTGAAAAGGATATTTATTTGGAATTGTATGTATAAATCATTGATTCTCCACACTTTGAAATAGTAATGAACTATGTTCTGCCCTATTATTCCTGACAAATGGTTTTACATAGGGTTATTTTCACAAAGGTGGAACAACTTCCCATGCAATGCTGCAATGTTTTTAACATGAATTGTATGAGTGTCTCAACCATCTGGTCAGTAGAGCAAGAGCAGCAGAAAATACACTTCTGAAAACTTGAAATGCATAACATAGATTCTTACTGATAATTTTTTTGAAAAAGAGCATTTTATTCAAACAGTTCTATCCCCATTATATAATATTGTGTCGTCCCCTTAGATTTTGCAAATCTTAGCCACTTCCCTAATAAACAAGCTATGCTATCCCCAAGAAAAAATCTAATTTGTATCTAAAGAAGCAAACATCCCAAAAAAATTGAAAGTGGGTACATACTATACCCCATGTAACCTAGGCAGGACAATCTATATAATATCATTTGGTAATTTCTGCCCTGAATATCTAGTTTAATTCATTTTTTTCCAGGCTGTGAAACTAGGTCTTTGGCAAAATAATATTAGCTTCTCAGTGAGGTGTCAATTTTTCTGGCAATCATTTACTAAATAATTCAAGCTTTTGTCGCATCTTCCATATCAAAGCTTACAATTGCTAACTGTAATAATACATGGGACGAAGTTGGATTCAGGGCTTTTGATTGATGAACATTTAGAGATATCTAACAAACAAAAAAGTCTACATTCATAATAAAAAAAACTTGTTAATGATAGACTTAATTCTTGTGCTTTTTTTTGAAAACATGATCCTTTGTATATATTCATGAATGTTTTTGAAATTTCTATGTTGCATCCTTATCATTGGACAATAGCATTGAAAATAAATGATAAAACAAAATTAATAGGTAGAGGATAAAGGTGAACTTAAGTTATGGGTAAATGGACAGAATGTAATCTTGTGAAATTCTGTATCATCTCTTCTAACATGAATAGGGGTGTATGGATTATGCCCTCTTTGAGGCATGTATCATCAGACTTTGGGATGTCTTTTCAACAGACGTTGTATATAAAAAAAGATTACTCTAAAAAAGACATCAAAAACTCTCATTAAATCTAACAAATGGAAAAATTTAATCACCTCAGCTAGGAATAGCATTGATAAACCAGTCCCCTAAGCTTTCAACACTTCACCGTAGAATGGCTACCAACAAAAGATGAAAGACTATGAAATGCTATCCTTGTATGCTACCATCAATGGCAGACTGGTTTAGTGTAGACAGACACAAGGGTTGAACATTTCTCAGTTTTCCAAGAAATTCAACCATGAGCAATAAATCAAATTAAAACGTTTCTTTTGATAAAAAAAAACTTTCAGTTTCAGCTCTATCACTTCTTGTAACAATTAACCTTTTTTCTAGAATTATATGATACATGTACAATATCCAGGAAATAACATTTCATCTACCTTTCCAAAAAGAATTTTAATGTATGTACATTATATCCATTGGCTAGGAAGTTCATACAGGTTTTATATTTTCCAACCAAAAAATTGTACATTCATAAATGTGAATCATAGGAAAAAAGAAACCAAAGAAAATTCTTTAAGAAACAAAAAGAGCTTTTGCTTGTGAAAAAATTTAATTTGAAATAGCCCTCCTGCGTACTTTATTCAATAGGGACATCCAACCTCCTGAATCTATTGTCTGTATTTCAAAATCCTGTCCTCTGCGGCTGTACCAGCTAATTCAAAGATAAGCTCTGTGCATTAGGACAAATCCCATAATATTCTATATCATCCCAACCTAATTGTGCACTCCATGATATTGAATTTTCTCTATTTCCTCAATTTCTTAAAATCCAAGATGATCTTTGATTGGTGTAAGTATGAAGCCCTCGCAGCTTATAGTAAGGCCAATGATTGGTCTAGCTATGTGTAAGAAGACCCGACAAGGCCATTTCAGAAAAAGTCTGCATATGTGTTGACATATTGATGGATTTTTCCAATGAAAGCAACTCTGATATAAATGATTCATTTAGAGAAGATGATGAGAACTAGATGTCCTTTGGAATCGTGATGGCTACCCACTCAAGATCAGATAGTCATCTGTAATAGCCCTTGAAGCTCTGGGACATTGGCTTCCTCAAGGCTCTGTTGTTCTTAATTACCCCATATACTGAATTATGGGTAATTTTGTTATTATGGGTAAGTATTCAACATCAAGGACAAAATAATATAAAAGAAATAAAATACAGAAACTTAGAATAAATAGGAAATTGTAAAACTCCCCTGAATGGTTTCATAAAAGGCTTTGGTCATTCTAGAAAAGACTGAACATTACCCATGGCATAACTGTTGTTATAGGATGCTAATCCATTGCAGGTTATTTTCTCAGAATCTTTCTGGTACCCATTTAACCTTTCCTCAGTGAAGAAGGGGAATTGCAATCTAATGGACAAAGGGTGGGGGTTTGATGTTGGGGATTGAAGTTCAGGACCCTTAGGTTTGTATTTGCATAACTCAAACTATAACCCACTGGGCTAAAATACAACCAGTAATTATTTCACTTTTTAAAAAAATCATTTGAGACAAGTTTCTAACTAAAATGGCCATAGGGATTCAATTAAAAAAAAACTCCAAATTGTAATAAGAGTATATTGAAGGCAATATATTTACAAACATTTCTTCTTTTTGTGTCTAACCAATTCTCCTACAACAAAAACCTTATACATCTGTAATACTCAAACAAGAAATAAGTAGAATAACATCTAAAAAAAACTTCCGCTAACTTAATTTAGCCCAAGTCACTAGCTGTGATTTGATTTGCTTTGTTTTAGAGGTGTTCAGCGCTCCACAAAATGAATTCAACTTAAGCCTTGTCATAGATTCTGATCAAACTTAAGTGGCAGTAAACAGTGTGAGAAAAAATTATTCAAGAAAAAAATAGGTAATGCTATTCCAAATCGACTAGTTGGTCTACAGGTGCAAGTGGTTGTTTTTTTAATTTGCTTTTTATGTCAAATTTAGGCAACGCAAACAATTAAAAACTTTATAGGCTTCATTTAAAAAAAACTAACTATAAAGAGGTAATTTGTACAATATATGTATGATATATCGTGCAAATTGGAAATTTTGCTTCCTTTGTTTTGACGTAAAAGGTGCTTTAATGCTAAAAACAGATATACATGTAAATGCATCTTAATATTTTTCCAAATACAAGAACTACTAAATGACCAAAAATCTTGAATGGTAAATGAGGCAGAGCAGTGACTTACCCTGAAAATATTATAATTTCAAATATGATAACTGTAATACATATTAAAATACTTTTGTGGACACTCTTGATCATACTGAACATGTGTAATTTGAATTGTGTTTATACCATCATGAATGACTAAATACATTAACCTCATTCTTAAATTTTCTTCTTTAGTCCTTTTGATATGCAAATCAAAGCGCTTGTATTTCAATGTTCTTTTGAGATGATCGTTGATCAAATCAACTGTTTTTTACTATTTGATCAGTTTTTTGAATTGCTAGGTCTTGCATGAGGAAGCTTTCATAAAATACCAATGGAATTCTTCTCTGCATGGTGTAATCATAATAAACAAGTCAGCCTGTCAATACATGATGGAAACATAAAGGGTATAACTGACAGTATTGCTTACATCAGATCAGAATGTCCCCCATCCATGACTCCTTACATGACAAGTGTTGTGGTTTTTCAAAGTATCATTAATGTAAAGGTTCCTAAATGAGGCTTCATCCTACTGAACCTCCTTAACGCAGGATGCTTTCTGTCAAAAACCTAAAAACAGGAGTTTTTCAAATCTCAGACCTCAGGTAGCAAGGATCAACGTAAGGATATGCCCGCTGGTTCAAGACCCCCAGATGATAAAAGGCAGACTCCTAGATTCTGACTGTTAGAGGGTCCACAAAGGACAGTGTATTTTTTATCAAGTCCCTGATATAAATAATATGTCAATAGCAGATATAGGCTAAGAAAGTGGATTAAAAATATGGGACAATGGACTTTGATTGCAGACCTACATATCATTTTGTGACAGTCCAAAAAATCTTCATGCTGACTTGCTGTTAATCATGGAAAGCAGGATTTTTAAGCCCAGTATACCTTACACAATACAGTAATATATATACGACACATATTATGCTGACATGTAAAGGCCTCGCTAGCTTGAAAAGAATCAATTTAATGTTTCCATTTTTTTGCTAATATCATACATATTATCACGTAACTTTTTGTTTTTGCTTTCTGTTCCAGTTCTAGACTTTGTAATGGCCTTTCTAAACTTATCATCACACCCTCTAGACATCAAAGCTTTTAAGAGTTTCCACATAAAAAACTTCCAAGATTTATGTTTTTGCTTCAAAACTGCCCAAAATAAAACCTTAACCTTGTAAATCTAGACATTTTATTCATGATCTCTTTGATCAAAGAGAAATCCAAGACCTAGGATCAAATCTGTTACAAAAGAATACCAAACCATCCATTGAGTGTACATCAAGTATAACACTTCACTGATCCAGATTTTAAAATTCTCTTTCATAATTCAAACTGCAATGAATTATAGAAATCTGTTTACAGTTTTAAAACTACAATCGCTATTTTATGACACCACTTCAAAGGTAAAAGTTCTCTCATGGCAAAAACCTTTTTATATTCCTTTTGGATTTACTGGTCCTGACTGAATCACAAGCACATTCATATTAATTATAGGAGATTGATCCCATAACAAAAAATGTGACAGAACATAAAATCACACACTGCCTACACATCAACTTAAGATACTGATCCTTCTAGATTTAGCTTTGACTTTAAATACAAATTTATAAAAAAATTGTCAATCGATTTCCAGAAAAAAACACTTTAATATCACAATTGTGTTTAGAATGTAGACTTTTGAATCGCTTTAAAGAATCTATAACTAATAGACATGTTCAATAGGGCTTGCACAATCGTAAACAGGGCTCAACTCTGATAGATTGATATTTCTTCATCATTGTTTTACATACACTAGATAAAAGATCAATTGTATTAAAAATGATGTATAGAACATAGTTGATAAGTCCAAAATGCAGCTATTAAATTTACTCTCAATTCAGAACCCCATCAAACATATCATGTCACCAAATTTCCAAACTGAAACCAATCCCAACCCATGTATCAAATCCATACTTTGCCCATTTAAATTCAGTACATCATCTTTGTAAATGGAACTATAAACCAGCTTGAAATCCCTCCAAAGCTCTGGTTGATCAAAAATTTTATGAGCCTGTCATAGTCAATTACTGCATCTTCCTCCCAATTGTAGAACAAAATTCCTGTTAATAAGACTCAAAATGACCCACTTCATGACATCTCTGTGTAATAGAAGTGATGAAAGCAATTTAATGTTTATCATGAAAGTAAATCATTTGGTAATTATATGATTGCCATAGTATACTACTCTACCACTCTAATATTACAGCTTAAACTGACTTCAAATTCAAAATCAATCATCAATCAATTAGTATTTGAGATATGACAGGATCGCCCCCTTGTGTGGCCACATCATAGATGAGGTATGGGGCCCGGAGAAGACAAAATCATTTTTGAATTATGTCGTTGAGTTTGAATATTTTTTTAATTTGAGGTTAGGCTACAATCCGGATTCTGTGTTTTAGGATATTGGAAAATTAATCTGATCTTATATTGAGGTCATTTTTCAAATTTCCCATGAGATAGGCAGTATTTTTGTCATCCTTTTCAAAAGTCACCAATTCATCCATTTTTGAACTTATCAAGGACTTGTGCTAAAAATAAGTGATTAGACTTACTTCAATACAACTTCATGTAGCAAGTATTGAAGGATTTTGGCCTAACCAATAAAAACTAAATAAGCCAAGCTCCCAGCAGAGTGTTTGGGTCAGATGTAAGTCCATTGCAGGTTGCCTTCTCTTCAATTTCATAGCTTGTAAGAAAAAAAACCATTAAGGGCACAGACTTGAGTCAAAGTAAGGCGGGGGCAGAAATTTCAGGAGAACAGAAGTAAACAAATAAAAATAAAGCTACTTCAAACATTATAACTAAGCTATTTATTTCCTACAGGTAAGACACCTTCTTTTTATTCTGGGATGAGACTTGAAAAGGACATTGTATTTGTGATATGACATGAACATTTGGTACATGAATATCTAGGTATCACAGACAATGGTGGGTGAATAATCTCCCTGTCAAATGGCTCAAGGATGTACACGTAGCAATGCAACAGAACACAAAACAACACCATCTTGACATAAGCTTTCTACAATTGCATGCTACAATGAGACACATAATCAAGATATCAAAGATGAATGTCATCAAAGATATGACATGATACATCACTGCCAATGACATTTCAGATGCACAAAACATAACAAAAATAAACTATTATGACATTAAATAAAGACACCTAGAAAATGGCTGTGGTACTATTTTTGTTGTTGTTAAAGGGCCAATTAAGACAATTTTATGTGTTCTTTCTTCTACAAGTTAACTAGCTTAATTGTGACTAATAGCACTAATATTGTTGTCATATTGATAACAAAAATTGAAGATTTGAAATTTTATCACATTTTATTCATATATACAGAGTGATTTTAAGAAGCATTTTTTGAGGGCCAAATTGTGAAGATTTGAAAAAAAATGAAATCTACTAACAGCCTCTTAGTACCTGAAAAAAAGACATCATGGCTTTAAAAGTTGTCAACCAAGATTCACCAAGATTCACCAAGATTCTTCTGTGGCTTCCATTAAGCCTACTTACAAATTCAAACATACAAGAAACACCCCATTCTTTGATATCAATTAGATAAAAAAATACAAAAGAAAAATGTCTTGACTGCTATCTTTAAGGCTATGCTGTGACTCCTAAGGGGTTGGTCTCAGATAAAACCTTTTCAGAGTTTGGTACCCCCAGAGTGTTGGTTTTATCCCTTAGTCTGTGCAGTGAATAAGGAGTTTCATTACAAAATTGGTTTGATCCAAAGCCTTGGTCCCTTTGGAATTCTAGGCATCAAAAGAATGTAAGATGGTTTGCCCATAAAATTAGCTCAATAGAATAAGATTAAGCTCATGATGTAAGAATAATGTACTTGTTGTTTTAAAGAAAACTTTTTAAGGTCAGACAAGAAATGAGGAGCAGATACAAGACCAAAGATGTTCTTTAGAAATAGCTGCAACAAAAATAGAATGGTTTTCAATCCTTTCCTAATTTTTCTAATTCTTTATTAAAGAACACTTTTTTTAGGGATCTTGAAGTAGAACTTCCACTAAATTTAAGACACTGAATAAACAGCATTTTCCAATTTAGAAGCATATATTGAAGCT
>JAVSBT010347074.1:0-11353 GCA_033118115.1 Pharyngocirrus eroticus
TCTTTAGACACCCATTGCTGCAAATCACAAGAAGTAAGATTTTCAAAATAACCAGAATTAAAAAAATCATCGGACTCATTAAGCCATATTAGACATCTAAGCCACTTTAAATAAAACCTTTAAACTCTAAAAAACAAAAATAGGTGTTCTATGGGCCCGGCCTCCTTCTATATAAACTGGACAGAGCTTTTTTGAAATCAATTCAACATGGCTCGTAAAAAGTGTTTGACCATTGAGAAAAAAAGACACATATTACAAATGTACCAGGCTTTACTTGCTAATGAAAAGAAGGTGAAAAAACGAATTTCTGTTACTAAAATTCAAGTAATGGCAGCCAAAGCTGCTGGCGTATGTCTTACCTCCGTAAAGAATGTGATCAAAGAAGACAAAAATGGGGGTAAGTAAAAGATAACTTTTATTGGCAAGAATTTGTTGAAATTTTACTTCAAATATCTTTTAGCAAATTTTATTTGGAATTCTCATTTTGATTTCATATTTGCCAGAAATTTCTGGCCCAAGGCAGAGCAAGAGTGTTGGAAAGAAAAAAAGAAAAGATGGACTCTTTTGATAGAGCAGTTTTAAGAAAATTCATATATGATTTGTACAAAAAGAAAGTTTATCCCACGATTTTGAAGTTAAGAGACCTTTGGAACTCAGAGTACCCAGAGAAGGCAGTGTCAATAGGAACAATATATAAAAATGTTAAAGCAGTAGGATTCAGGTAATATATTCTATATCAAAATATGTTTTTATTAATTGAATAACTTTTATCAAACTCTAATTCTGTCTTTTCCAACATTTATTTTCTTTTGTGAGCAAGGGGAATATTGTTATTATCAGATTGACTTCTTTATGACAGATATACAAAAACACCGGATAGTAAGATACTATTGACTGAGAGGCCGGACATTGTGGACTGGAGGACCAACTATCTGAGACAAATCGCAAGCTATAGGGAGCAAGGTTACAGCATCACGTATTTAGACGAAACTTGGTGTCACCAATTCATTACAAAACCATATAGGTAAATGCAATAAAGAGCAGTTGCAATACATTCTTTCCTAATTAATTGAGTGCAATATAGTTATGATATTTATGTTATACCCAAATATTCACTTTGTTTAATTATTTTACAGATGGGCAGAACCTGGAATAAAATGTGATATAATACCACCAAATGCAAATGGAAAAAGACTGATCATTCTACATGCAGGATCTGCAGATGATGGATTCATAAATGATTGTAAACTGGTATTTCAGGCCAAAAAAAATAGTGGTGATTACCACAACGAAATGAACAGTAAACATTTCAGCGAATGGTTCATTGAAGTATTGTTGCCTGGTGGGTACTATTTAAATATTCCTTTTTAAAAGTAAACTTACAACAAAGTACTTTCTTCAGTCATAAATGCTTGAATTTAATCAATCTTATTTTTGGTAAGATGTTTAAAGAAATTTACAATGATTCAGTACCTATCTAATAGTAAACTTAAAATGTGATTCATTTCTATTTTAAGCATTAAAAAGACCAAGTGTGGTCGTTATGGACCTTGCTCCATATAATCGGGAGAGGGTGAAAGAGTTCATACAACCAACCACAGCAACCAGAAAAAATGAGATGATTGAATGGCTGAGAAAAAGGGACCTTTTAGAAGAAAATACGTCCAAAAATAAAAAAGAACTGTATGCCATTATTAAGGAAAATAAAGAAAAAACTATTTATAGACTTGAGGTGGAAGCCAACAGACATGGCCATCAAGTCCTTTGGTTACCCCCTAAGCACTGTGAGCTTAACCCAATTGAACTGATTTGGGGGATGCTGAAGAAAAGGGTTGAAACCAAAAATATAGATTTTAAGTTTAAGCAATTAGAGATTATTGTAAACCAAGAATTAAACAATATCACTCAAAAGGAATGGGCAGATGCAACCTCGCATGTTATCCAAATTGAAGATTCCCTTAGGAAGGCAAATTGTATTTTTCTTGAACGAATCCAGCCAGTCACATCTTTTGTTGGAGATTCTGAGTCAGAAGAAGAGGAGCTGTCCACTTGAACCTTCATAAACTAGAAAACATAATAAATCTGTTCCAGATAAAAAACAAAACATGTTTGTTATGATTATTTTTCTTTAGTGTATGATATAATCAAAATTAGACATGATGGCAACATATAGTCCTAAAATCTGTACAGGAAATGTTCATTCTCAAAATATTTTGATCCTTACCCCAGAAAAAAAGTTTTTAGACGCAAAAGTCATCTCTAATAACTATGTTTAAAGTGGCCTCCAGCTGCTAAGAATGCACAAAGGTGAAACCCAAGTCTAAAAGAATCCCATATATCTCCCCCCCCCTCTCCTATCTTTCTTTACGATCAAGATGATTTTTCAAGAACAACAAAATTCACATTGTAAAATTATCAGATCAGAGGATATACTGACCCTCATGAAAAGGCAACCTACAACTAGAATCTTGAGACCTATTATATTTCAAGGATTATGCTGTCATACCCTTACTATCCCTAACATTTGATCTTCTTAATTAACTGCAAAACAAAAAAAGGTTTTTGTCCTCTGTGTAAATAATTGGATAAGGGTGTATAAAAGAGTTCTTACAATTTCAATATTATACACTCATTCCTTCATTGGGTATCCAGTCACAAAATAATCACACAAACATGTTCTCATATTTCATTTTATCCAATTATTTGTAAATATTAAAATAACTAGCAAATATATCACATGTGCAAGTTTGAACTGGGCGACCATGGATACCAGCAAATGCTGTTAGAGTAATCCAAGGTTAATAAAGGGCATTAGAAGTATTATTGTAATAGATAAAGCAGAACAAAATTCAGAGTACCAAAGTTCAATACACTTTAAACTGTCACAGTGGGCAAAACCTTTGATAAACTTTAACTGACCTTACAAAGTTAATAACTATTGAAGAATTATATCAAATACGATTGGTAAGTGCATTATCTTGATTTAATATAAATCATAAGTTTAAACAATAATCAAAATATGTTGAGATATTACGCAAGAAAAAACACCCCATATGTGTTTTTTTATGTTGATACTTTTCACACTGTCAACACACAATACCATGTTTTTTATATGGAAATAAAATGCTTCTTATCTTATCTTATCTTATCTTATATTATCTTATATTATCTTATATTATCTTATCTTATATTATCTTCAGATAATTCTCCTTAAGATTGAATAGTCAGTGAACAGCTGGTAATTATGTTAAAATCTTTGATATAAAACCTGAGCTACAACATTAAGAATATCTTTTAAATACGTTAAGTGCCGGATTTAAACCTGGAATAAATAAATTATGAATTTATCACTTAGAAAAAATTTGTATAATTTCTTTTTGTACTAAACCCAAAATAATTTTGTGATGCACAGTTAATTTTAAGGATTTTGCCTAGCAATTTGTAATCTCTGCACAGATAATCCTTCAAAATTTGAACTGCAGTTTGTTCATTTTGAACAGCAAACTGCTCTGCTAATCAAATCAATGATCACCTACAAATATTCTTTGCAAACCACTGCAAAAACAAAGTCAACTTCTTGGTCATTTTATCTATTCTATCTTTTACCTCACAAGAATGAAAAAAGATATGAAGGAAATCTGTGGATTCCTGAGTATTGTTGTGGCATTGTTTATTTGCACTGACAACACAAATGCTGAATGTAAGTTTTTTTGTTTTTTAAAAGAATTATGAAATTAAACAGAGATATGAGAATTAGAAGATTAAAAAAACTTTGTCCATTTTATTACAGTGAAGATATGGGTCTGAGAGCTTCTTTTGACATGTGTTCGAATATGACAACAATTATTGCAAAGAAAATATATTTTTTGGATTAATGCCACCCGTAGCTACACTTTGATATAAAAAGTACTAACAAATTATCACTCAAATATTACTTAATCTTTTTTTCACAAAGCATCAACCCTTACAATTTTCTAAATATCTAGATATGTTTAACTAATATGTCTTCGGTATATTTAGATGAAATTTTAACTTTGGTTGAGCCCGGAATATATAATTTAAGAAAGAGCAAAAACTACCTTCCCCTTGTCCAAATAAGAACTCAGATAACTACTTCGGGGGACAATGCCTTTTTATGTGCTGGACCATTGCATTGCAACAACATCCAAAAGGCTGAAAACCTGAATAGTTTTAAAAAACTTTTGAAAACATACTTGTTAAACATGTTCTTCTTTAACGCAGGTGAAGCGCCTCTGAGTAGCCTCTAATGTAAAAATTGAAAAAATTATATTCATATTCCATATTCCGACCCAACTCCTAAAGAAAATTTCAAAAATATCATAATGACTCTTGGATACTCATATCCATGAATGTTCTGTTTCTTTTTTTGAGTTTATATTTTGTTGATTGGTGAAGTAGTTCACACTTACTAGTACAGGGGGAACCCGCCTTTATAATTGTTATGCTTTTATCATTATGAATACAATAAAAAACAAAATTATTTTTTATTTTTATTTCCCTCCCTCCTACCCTCAACTAAAATCGATTTCGTTCGAAAAACTAAAAATTAAAAAACTCCTGCCTAATTTACAGTGTAAAACTATCAGCAATTTTGAAAGCTATCAATTTACAGCCCATTTTTTTAACTTCAAATAGCCAAAACACAATCATGAAAAATATAAAAAAATCATGATATTAAAGAAATAAACATTTACATGCTCTAAAAATTGATGTCTTTGTTTTTTGGGGGTACATTGTTGATTGTAGAAGTTGATGCCACCTTAAAAAAAAAAAAATATTGAGTGTAAATTTCAATCAAGGGCAGTAAAATGTGAGTACTATCAAATTGTAGCTAAAGATGCCCTTATGCCAAAAAATATACTTTTATGTTATTCCTTTTTGGTTGAAAATGATATTTTGGGATTAATGATCACACATGATGTAAAAAAAAACCAAAGCTCCCAGACTCTCATTCTGGTTAACCTTTTTGTTTCCATAATTTTATTGCATTGCAACTAAAAGTTGAAAAAATGTAACTTACCCAAAGAAGTGAAAATCCATGAAAAATTTCATCTTTATTTTACACAAAAATTGGACATTTTACAAGATAGTTGAACAAATATCCTAATAGAATATTTTCATCTCTTCATTTTCTATTCAAAAGTCTGTTCACAAATCATACTTTATTCCTGTGACACCAAAATGGTTAATGGCATTTATGATCATTGGGGCACTTCGATGAATATGGATTGTTGGTTACATAGAGACCGAGAAATTTTTGTCCATAATTATTACAACATGCTCTGGCTAGTAAGTACAAATTCTATGTGTACGTTTGATTAAGCATTTATAGGATAATTTTGTTTAAAAAAGTTGGCAGTTTATTGGAATCATTTGTAAAACTGTAGAGGAAAAAATCAAGCTCATTGAAATACAAATAAATACATAAATCAGGTGTGAATATATTTTAAAAAATCCATCAACTCCTGCAGACCTCTTTTTTTAATAAAATAAATCCACTGGCTCGTTTTTGAGACTCACTTTCTTGTATTTTATATCCACTCTCCCAAATTTTAGGAACATTACTGCACATGTTTACCACCAATTTTAGCCACTTTGCAACTCTACTTTCTCAAGTGGTAAATCTAAAACAATTTTTTTATAGGCCCTAAGCTTATCATCATCATCATCATCATCATCTTGTTCTTCATCATCATCATCATCTTGTTCTTCATCATTATCATCATCATCATCATCATTATCATCATCATCATCATCATCATCATCATCATCATCATCATCATCATCATCATCATCATTATTGCTATTATAAGTCATTATCATTGACCTTTTGTTGTTATTATTACAACATTGTATCGGACTAGATTGGAGACACACCAGATGCTACTGGAGAAGTTTTTGTAATAACACAAAGCATGGAATGGTATCCCTATGACGTTACAGAAGATTGGCAAGGCCCTGATGGAATAATGTCTCTAAAGGTTGATTGTTATGGTAAGGAAAACAAACATTAAAAAGTTATCATGACCCAATCACTTTACAAACCATTTAACTTTACTTTATATATCAACGGAATTTAGACTTACCATGGCCTTTTACGTTAAAACAACGGAAAAAGGAACAAAAGGTGTTTAGATTTACACGAAATATACCTAATATCTTTGATTGTACAAAATGTCCTCTTTGTGGTGTTATATCACTAGCTAAAAATGTATGTAAACAAGACAGATGGGTTTTATTTACTACATTTGACATAAAAGTAAATTTTGGAAAAAAACCAAAACTTATCAATAAAGCAAAAAAAGGCCAGGCTGAATCCATCGACCAACTTAACCTCACAATTTTTTGAAAAAAAAGTAAAGAAATTCTTAGGACAAAGAATGAAGTAAACTTTTGTAATGTATAGTTTATGATATACCATCTTATAGATTTAATAGGAGGCTCTGAAGCCAAAAATGTAGGTCTAAGATGTGAAACTACAGCAATAGTTTCTGTGATTAGCACACATGACTATTCATACAATTACATTAATGTATTTACAAATGTTCATATCTATAACATTTTGCCTAATGATAATAATTATAAAACTGTATCTCTGTCTTTTAACATAATTATTTGTTTGACAAATTGTACAAAAAAATTGACAAATTATAACATGTATATTGCTGGTTTATTTTGTAATTCATAATTATAATTATATTGTAATATAAACCTCCAAGTATTAATTCTAAATTCAATCATTTACAAAATTCTCTATACCTTTTAATCACTTCGATTGATAATTCAGAAAGCTCCAACAAATACTCCATAAAGGAAGATTTTTCCTGTGATAGTGCTGGACAAACTGTAATTTCTAATGCTGTCTCAAACACTGCCACCCAAAGGGAATGTGAAGAGGTCTGCGAAGACATTGAAACTTGCAATTCCTATACAATTGACAAAAATGGCTGTACTCCAATGACATCAAGATGTTTTTCTCCTGCCCAAACAGTATATGGATTTACATTTAATAAAGGATTGAGTGGGTAGCATTTAATAAGTTCTACAAATTATATACAATAAGATTTACTTTATCAATCCACAACAAAATGTACTGAAACATGTAAATGAAACATCGGTTAAATGGGTTTTTCCCCCTAACTATTTCAGTATCAAAAACTGCTTTAAACAAACCCACTCACCAAAGTTCAACAATGGCAAATGGTGATGCTTCTAAGGCCGTGGATGGTAACCTTAATTCAAATTTTGTTGTGGGACAATCGTGTAGTCACACGTCACCTGAAAGTGATCCATGGTGGGCCGTAGATTTAGGCAAAGAATATGTTGTTGAAGGTGTGGTTATCACTAGAAGAGAAGACTGTTGCAGTAAGTGAAAACAAAAAATAATGTCCAAGGCTGATCAAAATTACATGTTATGGAACATCAGGTGCAAATATATATACATGTCTATATAGTTGGCTTAATCTTTATTACTTGTGAAAGCTTCCTTAATGTTAGGATATTTATAATCTTGCTAGTATTACAACATTCAATTCCAACAGGATTGTGATTTGATAGTAAATTAGTTGGAATAGAATTTCCCCTATTTTAGTATTTACCCCTTCAAAACAGTGTTTGTAACTCTTGGAAAATCACCTCATGGTGACTAATTTATAGAATCTTCACCAGTGTTGCATTTTATTTTATAGGTGAGCGTTTACACGACTTTGTTGTTGGAACCCTGGGTGTTGATTCAGATTTAGCACCCTTGGCTTTGGGTGATTTTTCAAAAATCACATCCTGCTATTCATTTGATGGAATTATAGGTTCTGCGGAAACAGTAGAACTTTTGTAAGTGATTTCAAGTATTGGCATCTTAATGGCATATGAAGCCTTTGTCAAAGATGAAGAGTAAACCAGGTTTTGTATAGGGGATGATCTTCACCATCATAGAGATGCTCAAAAGCCACTAATCCTCATTTTAGAGTCCACTGTCCCAGCCCATCTGCACTAAAGGCATTTATTCATTTTAATGTTAAGTCCACTGAACAAGAGATCTCTTTCAATTCTCATACCTTTCCATTCAGCACCAAGGCAGCCCATATTTGTCAAACAAAAGTAAGAGCATTACATTTGTCTCTTTCTTTGCAGATGTACATCTAAAATTGTTGCAAAATATGTGGTCATTTATATCCAAGGGACAGGGAGTGAAGTGTTGTCACTTTGCGAAGTACAAGTGTTTAGTTATGAAGGTATGTTTGTTCAAGATCTTAGAGTATTTCAGTACATAATTTCCCTTGACAACTTTGGCCATTCATATTTTCAATTGTAGGGCCCGTTTTTTTTTTTTAAATCTTTTTAAAAAGTTTCCCCTGAAGTTAAAAAAAAAACCTGGCCCAGATATTTAGAATATAATTACTATAGAAACATATGGGAAAAAACCTTGATGAAATCCACTTGAAATAAGCCCTGAAGAGAGTCTTTTATGACTAGAAACATGTAGGTTGCAAACGTCACTCCTTAGTTAAAAGTTACATAAATTATATTTTAATCCACTTTGTAGAAATATGTATTATGTATGTATAAACCATTAATAGGGTTTTGTAACATGGTATCGGCTGTTTGTTGCCAGGAAAGATTTCTGCTGAACATCAAGTTGACAACTTTTTGACACTCGCAAACATTATAAAACATTTGTTTGGAAACATGGCCAAACAATAAAGAATATATGTCTTCAAATCTTTCCAGTTGCCCAGTATTTCCTCCTGAGCGGACGCATGACATTTGACGAGGCTCAGGAAAACTGTCTTGAATATTTTGGAGGATTTGTGGCAACAATTAAAGACGATTTTGAATTAGGAAAGATCAAAGAAACACTTGGTACACTGGACACAGCCCTCTGGGTTGATTATAGAGATGGAGATTTCTATAATCCAGGGAATTATCTCCGTGGATCAGAAGGTAGGGTCAGCTACATACAGGTTAACATTGATAAATCTATCCTCAGGTTGAGGATGTACTAACTGCATAAAGTAGGTAATATTGAAGCTATAATGTTTCAGTAATAAAATGTTGACTGTGACTATGATTAAATGAGGAGGAGGCGGGGGAGGTGTAACATATATTTTCAATACTAGACCCTATGAATATAAGTATGCATAATTATGTTTCTTTGAAGATGCTGCCCCTCATTTTGATTTTACCAACTCTGATTTGTTTCCAAGCACTGTTTGTACTGCTTCTTCCAATGAACCTGACTGCGGGAAGTCAATGGAAGCAGGTAATAGTAAATGGATGGTAGGAGGGACCAGCACCGGGGCCTTTATCAAGTACAGATTTGAAGATACTATCACCATCTATAGAATACGTATACAGCAGAGAACTTCTCTTGATGAAAAAATCAAAGAAGCAAAGTTGACATTTTCTGATGGAACCGAAATAGTTGTAAGTTGTAAAGAAAAGGTATCCTGAGATGGCATCTTATTAAACTTCATAAATTAATATAAATGTACAAAAGAAAAGCATGTACATTTGCAAAAAAATAAATTGTAACAATGAAAAATCATAAGTTACCCAAATAGGATAAAAAGGATTTAATATTATTTATATTATTGTTACGACAACTATTATACTACTACAATTAATATTGTCATTATCATCATCATTATTGTTGTTATTATCATTATTTAAAAAAAAAATTGAAACTTTATATGCATTTCAACTAGAAATTGGGAACAACAAATCTTTAATATTGGAAATGTGTTCACACTATCAACTTTTGAAGTGCTTTATAATCATAAATACAGGCCTTAAGACAACCTGCAAACCAGATCCAGTGATTAGATTGAAAACTTTGGAAATAAATCTTTCAAATACAGGGCATATGAGAAGTTTATTTATTATTATTTTAATTTAAAATTCATGATGCAGAGATGAAATTTCATCAAACAATTATTATCATTATCCTTGTATTTGCTATTTTCTGGTTATTGAATATTATAATTGGCATTACCATTTCTGCTGAAATTTAGTAATCTTGATTTCTTTTGGATTTAGGTATTGTTTGAGGAAAAAGACAATGAAGTTGTTGATGATTTTTTAATTGATTACATCAACACAACTTATGTCAAATTAACGATTACCTCAATGTTCCAATCTGGTGGGGAAGCTGGAATAGTAAAAATATCTGTGTATGGTGACCAAGGTAGTTGTATAGGGTTTATATATGTACAGTAACTGACAGACAGACTGACTAAATGATTGGACGAAACAAAAATATTCTTCTCAGTTTTGAAAAACACCCCAACAGACTATCATTCAATTCAATTTCATTGCAAGAAACAGAACATTTCAGTGAGGGTGAGAGAATGTTTGAGGGTGTCCTCTAAATAGGCCATTGTTCATTATGTTTTCAGTTAGAAAATTAAAGGTGGCTGGTGGAGCTTGTACAGACCCTACCACAAATTTTGTTGAAACAACCTCTGTCACTGAAGAAACTGGTGGCTTGGATTGTATTGCACAATGTAGAAAATATCCAGATAACTGCCAAGCTGTTTCAATTTATTTCAATGGTGAGAACAAGGTAGGGAAATTGTAAAAGAGTTTTCTAGATTTGAAAGTACATTGTATGATATGGTATGGTGTGATGTGATGTGATGTAATGTAATGTGATGTGATGTGATGTGATGTGATGTGATTTGTTAGGATGTGATGTGATGTGATGTGATGTAATGTAATGTAATGTGATGTGTTGTGATGTAATGTAATGTGATGTGATGTGATGTGATAGTATTATTATTATGACTTTATGCAATATGGTATTACACATACATATCATAATTTATTTTAATATTTGTTTTATCAAACATGCATAATTATAATTTTATATACATTTTGTACCACAATTAGTAGAGTACCATTCAATGTGTGCCCTATACCATTAAGATCAAAATTTATTCTACATATTATAACATTGTTTAATTCTAAATACATCTGATCAATAAATATCTCATTAATTTTACTTTCCAGGATAAATGTATACTCAAGACTACTATGTGTGAGGATAGAACTATTGACGACCATGCTGTAACATTTTATTTTTCTGGTAATGTTCACTTCTTTGTATTTTAATTAAAGGCTCTGCCACACTTGTCTTCTACAGAATATAGAAATATAAAAACTGCTAACCATAACAACATTTTACTTTAAAATATAGTCACATGTATTAATTACGTTATTGTTTCATATGATATGCAAATATGTGTAACTTCATTGTACTTAAGGCGTCATGAGGGTCTAATTGTTTTTTTGATATGCACCAACATATGTCCCAAATAATCATTCTTTATAAAAG